>CAWZYM010000205.1:110000-150000 GCA_963966185.1 Rhabditoides inermis | reverse complement strand
CACTCTCCTGCACCCCTCAGCTGTCTTACATGGAAGAGTGAGTGTCGCATATCCAGTCCGGTGAGTGCAATGGCTGTCTGCAGATGACCGAACAGGTGAGGTGGACGGGGATCGATGGGTATGGAGTGCATTCTGCTGCAAAGTGATCCAGTACTTAGAATGACATCTACATGTGCTTCTATTTGCTATTTACAGATGTGTTCATTTCCACGGCAAGGAATACTTATAACTTATTGAGTTCATGGTCAATCGAAGTTTCTCGAGGAAATCTAATTCCAGCATGCATACATCAGAACAGGTAGAGAGAGGGAGGAGGTAAAGGTGGACAGAATGAAATGATAGATTCCACGCGCCACATACTGCGGCGCATCACACTGCGCTGGTCGCTTTTATTACCGCGACCGCTCTCATTGCGAGGGTACATCTCTCTCTCTCTCTCTCTCTCTCTCTCTCTCTCTCTCTCTCTCTCTCTCGAACCGGCAACAACCAACTCGCATCACAGACCAACACTGATAAATGCTCTCTGATTGAGCACATCTGGACATACCAGCCTATTTCAATCTTCCCTAACCTCTCCTCAGTTGTATAGATATCCTCAGGCTACTTAGTATACCATACTTGAGCATGTTACAGTGTTTATCACAGTGAGAGCAAACTCGCAGCACAGATCACTGACAGTGAGTGGTGACTCCTATGAAAACCCGTAACATACCGCGAGCTTAGCGACTTTTGGTAACATACGCCTATCATAAGCGTATACTATTTTCATTCCGGAGCCCGATCGAGTCGCCGTGTCAACTCGCTCCGCCCTATTCATTTGCTTAACATATGAAAAGGTTAGGCAGTAAACCCGGCGTAAATTTGTCTTTGCGCGCAGCCATAAGCGAGCGAGCGTCGTCTTGAACAGTCTCACAGGATGTGTGCGCTCCGCGCACCACACTGAATGCTTACATCCACAACAGCAAACAACTTTGTATTAAACCAAGTTCCAAAGTGTGTGTACATTTTTGAAAAATGTTCATCGACACCTGCAAACTCGCACATTTTAAAACCTGAAATGTGATTGAGCCGCAGCTCATCGATCAAAATCGTTAATATTCCACGAGGGTAAGTGGTAATATACCGTGAGGATAAGGGCGCGTTTCTTAATATACCCTCTGCTAAGGGTATATTAAGCGAATGAGCTCACGATATGTTACCGATAACCGCGCGGTATGTTACGGGTTTTCATAGGAGGAGGAGAGCAGTGAGAGAGTGTGGTGTGAGTGGAGGGCGCGAGGCGGCGAGAGCGGATCAAACACGAGCGCTGAATCAGTGTGAGTCAGAGAAGATGATCGAAAGATCACACGGGAAGTAGGGAAGAATAGACAGAGAAATGAGATATTATGTGATCAGTGTGTAACAATTGTTTAATAAGTGTAATTAGCGTTTTGTTCTTCAAAAAAAAATAACCAAATGGATACGCAGGTCAGTTGTGACACCTACTATAGTTCGAATCGCGGAAACTAAACATATCTAATAACAACTGCCGGGGGCGCGGCTCAGTGGATAGAGCGTCCGTCTCTCAATCTCACGGTCGCTGGTTCGATCCCCCTCGGAGTCAACCATTCTTGTTAAATTCACCCAGCCCCTGTGGTGTGGCAATCCACTCTCATGGTAGCCAGAAGGCGTCACAGCACCATCTGCGGACTCAAGAACGGAATTCAAGACGTCCGACGCCACCCAACCCAACTACCTCTGCTGACGTTGTCGTAATCCAAGAACCCCATCTTGTTCTCGACTAGGAGGACCCCGGATTCAACCGGCTAAACAAACAAAAACAACTGATGTGAGCTAAAACAAATGCGACATTGTCTGCGGACAAATGCGACAATGTCTGCATTGTCTGCGCGAACCGTTTTTTTGCCATCTCCAATGATCCTTTTCACGTCTCATTGTGTGTCTAGAAAGTGGATATCTTTCATCTTTCTCTCTGGTCTCTTTGCCAGGAATCCAGGTTCCACGTACGGACGTACGGTACGCAGATTCACGAGGAGCGCCATGAGACAGACAGAAGCGGTGGGATATTTTTAATGATTCAGTTTTCTTTTTTTCAAATCGACGCTGAGCTGCATTAAAACAGACAGCATACACACAATGCATGATGTGTGTTTCAATGCCGCATGACATTTGCATTTTTGTGAAACGAGTTAAGTACAGTTAGTATGTAGGTCGTATGCGTGACTTGTTGAATATCAAATGTTACACGCGTCTAATTGTCTAATATCAAAACTATTTTAAATGATGTTCCACTGGATGGTGGTATACGCTTTTTTGGGGGATTCCCTGGGCAATCAGAGTTGGCTTAAAGTCCACCTGGACCTTTTTCCCTCTCGAGTCTCTTTTGAACGCGCCCGCTCACCACTCGTTCATAAAGACAAACGTTTTTCAAATATCATTTTGATTTTATTGTAACAACCTCAGCCACATACACAATACCACAATATACAGAAACAAACAAATGAACTACAAAATTGAAAAAAAGTGTTGTGTTTTACAGTCTCGTCTCGTGTCGACAGAAGTCTTGTGCTCTTGTGCATTGACGTCGTTACTGAAACAGTAGAAATGATTTTAAAAAAAACAAATCGTTTTTGAAAACACCCACCCCAACAATGAGGCGCTTGGCCGAGCGTCTCAGGTCGCGGATAAAGTATATGACAATGAACGGGTCGAATATGGGGTAGACAGTGGCGGATACGCACAGGATGCGGGGGTAGGAGAACTCGGCGCCGAACAGCGGGAAGACGATGATGACGACGAGGAGAAGATGGTTGAGGAGGATCGGGATAAATGCCTGGAATAGCATTCTACCCGATGAGAAAAGTAGAGTAGTATGCGAAATTGTGCGCATTGTTCTACACCTCAACTCTCTTTATCTAACTTTATGGAAGACATGGCGTACCTGTAGTAGGAGCGTTTTGAATATCTGCACTTGTCGGTAGCGGTAGTGTCGTGAGAATCGCTCACTCGACAGGCGCGCCGCAATTCCAAGTGCTGCGTAGAGGACACAACACGGTGAAACGAGCTGGAACAACTTGCAGACGTTTTCGATTGACAACATTAGAAATACGCTTATCGGCCGGGTTCCTCCGTCCACAGACAAAACCGCGTCGCAACCGCTACGCGCATTTGTGCTGGCATACTGCCAAGTGATGCGAGCGGTCATTCCCCACTAGGCAATAGCGTGCGACGCGGTCGCTGTCTGCGGACACGCTGCGACCGAAATGACGAGCCATGCACGAACATGCAAACTGTACCTTATATCGGAAACTGTCCCATATTTTTGCAAAAGACTCGGATTCCACTTTCGTGCCTACGAACATGAATAATGAACATGAATAACTCACGAGTTGCGCGATGACTGCTATGAAACCCCAAAGTGCGCGATGATTATAGACCAGCTCACCGTCGCTGTTCACCTTAACACCTTAACTCATGTGGTTCATCCAATGTTGGTTTTTGCTCCAATGAAGATAGCATTTCTTCAATGCAGCTCGCTCTCACCGTCCTATACTGAAATCCGATCAGCCCCTCCCGAACCACGGGAAGGCCGTATGTGTTGAGAATGTATGGGTAAATCTGAAATTTTTCCTGACCATTCCTGCGTATTTCCTGCGTGTCCTCCTCACCGCTTCGATTTCATCCGATTTCGGAATGCCCATGTCGAATGTGTAGAGAAAGAAAGTCACGAAATACACCGACATAAATGCGTAGATGGCAGCAAAGCGCGGCATACTTGAGATCTTCTGAGGTCTGTGTTTAATGTATGAGATATGGTTATGGATACTGCTTTAGAATAATCAAACCTGCAGATGACAACATATCTGTAGAGAAACTGAAAAGTTAAGGAGAGATGGCATAATACGTAGGATGCGACAAATGCGAGGAGAATAGGCCTGCGACTCCAAACATCGAGGTATGGGGAGACGGATATGAGCAGATAGGAATTGCGTCCGGAAAAGCACATCTAAACGACACACTGTGGGTAACATGTAGTATACTATGTGATCAATTGACTCACCGGAATGCAGAGTGCGTTTGTGCCGGCGAACAGTATATTCAAGATCGCATATGAAGCGAGTATGTATTTGTAGGGTCGAGACGAGTGGGATTTGAGAAGTACGACTAGTAGTAGTATATTGAAGAGAGTGGAGAAAACGGATGACGTGTAGACGGCTCGCGCATGATACACGAAAGTGAGAGGGATCATTGGATATCTTATGTCGAGAAATTCCTGATCTTGTCCGACGATGATGAATACTGTGAAAGAAATTGCTAGATAAAGAACTAAATAACCCGCTTATTCCCTAGGGGCCTAATTTTAAACACAGAACTAGCTTCTGACATTTGCGTCACACGGCTCGCTACTATGTAGGTTCAGTAAAATACATAGGAAAATGGTCCAATCTACTCAATTATTCGCAAACTGTCAAACCAAACAAAGAACAAAATAGAACTATTCAATCGTCCATTATCAAACCGAGGGTTTAGAATTCAGAATATTTAACACACACAACATAACTATTTAGCACGCGAACAACTTGATACACCTGAGCGGTCTCGCTTATTCCCTAGGGACCTGAGTAATTTCGAACAAATTACTTTTACTTCCTTTTGACATTTGCGTTCATCTTGCTTTAGAGTTTTAGTCCTTAGTTTTTAATTCCATTGTACGAGGAAGAAAGGGAAGAAGGGAGCAGAGAGGTAGAAGGCGGGTAGATTGACTTTGAGAAAAGGAGAGAGAGAGAGAGAGAGGGGTAGAGGGGTAGAAGGAGAGAAGGGTAGAAGGAGAGAGGGCGAGAGGGCGAGAGGGAGAGAGGGGGAGAGGGGGAGAGAGAGGGGTAGAGGGAGAGAGGGGTAGAAGGAGAGAGGGGTAGAGGAGTAGAAGGAGAGAGGGGTAGAGGGAGAGAGGGAGAGAGGGCGAGAGGGAGAGAGGGAGAGAGGGGTAGAAGGAGAGAGGGAGAGAGGGAGCGAGAGGGAAGAGGGGGTAAAGAGAGAGAGAGAGAGACAGAGAGAGAGAGAGGGAGAGTGAGAGAGAGAGAGAGAGAGAGATACACCTCCCATTCAGGCTCGATCTGAGATAGGTGCGATGCGGGAGCAATGTCTCTCTCTCTCCAGAGACCCGACCCGCGGAGCAGTGAGTGAGAAAAATAAGAATATGGAGGAGGTGGTGACACCGCACTTTCTGTGTAGACATTACTTGTAGTATTCGTATTACGTTGTATCGTTTCTATCCACTGTTGATGCATTGTAACTGTTTAGATAGATTTAGATTTATTACCGATAACATGAGAAAATCGACATAGCAAAAAGTGAAAACATGGAAAACGGCAGATATGGATGGGGTTGAATATAAATAAGGAATAATAACATAATAATATACGAAACAAGAAAATATGGTCTCTATAGGTTGCGCAATTTGCTAGGTGGCATAATATCTAATGTAGAGAGTTGTGATTTGAAGACGGAAGGGTCGTTGACGGAAACTAAGTCATGAGGAAGGGAGTTCCAAATTACGAAGGTTCTGCTTAAAAAAGTGCTAGTACGGCCTGTGTGATCGAATAAGGGAACAATCCTAAATTCATGAGAGCCGCGAGTACGAGTTGGAATAATTGCGAAAAGCCCATGATAGTCTAAAGTCGTTTTTGAGTGAATAACTTTGTGTATGTAAGTGACGTCATTTAAGAATCGCCTATTTTCAAGAGATTGAAGATTAAAAAATTGAAGGCGTTCGGGGTATGAGTATGATAAGTTGCGTCCGATACGCTGACACACACGTCGAGTATAATAGCGTTGTATGCTTTCGATTAGGTTTACAGAAGCAACGTCAGTAGGGTTCCAGAGCTCGGTACAATATTCTAGTTTACAGCGAAAGTAGGTAGTGTACGCAGTAATCAGAAGAGTGGGGCTTCGTGTTTTGTATGTGCGAAGGAAATCATTTATAGAATAGAGAGTTTGCTGAACAATTTGTTTTAGATGATCACGGAACAACAAGTTATTATTCACTAGAATACCAAGATCTTTGGCAGCATCTATTGGTTTGAGAACGCAGCCGTGAGCTGTATAAGTGTGCCTTGGATTCCGCTTGCCTATATGCAATATTTGTGTTTTCTCAGTGGATATCTGAAGACCCCAAGTGGCTGACCAAGCTGCGACTGTGTCGATAGCTTTTTGAAAGGTAGTTGCAGCAGTAGTGCTGGTATAATTGAAATGATAGGAAATTTTCAGATCATCAGCGTAAAGCGCATGATAAACATCTTTTGGAAGGTTATCTGGAATGTTATCAATGAAAATGTTGAACAACAGGGGACCAAGACATGAGCCTTGTGGAACGCCACAATTAACGACACGCGGTGAAGAACGCCTTGAGCCGATCATGATAGATCATGATTTCCACTGTTTCGATAACCACGGCTATGCTATGGCTATGAAGATTTTTATTCGTATTTGTTAGTTTTCGAGTGTGGAAGTGATCGATAAATGTGTTTTTTTGTGTCAAATCAAATTGATTCTCTGCCAATTCACGCACGACTTTCGGAACGGAAAAGAAAAAGAAAAAGTGGCGGGAAACAAAATACAGAAGTGACGTCATAGACTTACGCTGCAGTGCCGTGTCAAAGTTTTTTTTGTCGTGTAGTATTTTCTGCGTTTTTATCATTTGTTATATTATTTATGTTTTGCACTGCTCGGTGACAATTGAAAACACACACATTTGACGCTTATAGTGACGTCACGACAAGCGATTGCGAAATGTGCGAATAGCAGGCTATCACAGAAATCGATTTCTTTTCGGCCTCGCGTTCGTTTATTGATCCGATCCTATTGTTCCATTTAGAATGGCGGACCCGCCTCGTCTTCAGACCGTCCGTCTACCGATTCCTGACGACAGAAGCGACTTCAACAAGCAGCTAGTAGGGGTGAGTGATGAGGATATCGATCGATGGATGGCATGTTGCCAGCTCGTGATGCTGCATGGCTGCGGTGTGTGGCAGAACAGCGACCAGGCCACCGTCGATGCGTTAATAGTTTGACGCCGTGCGTCAACCTATTGACGCATCAAAGCTTTTTTTCCTATTGTGTTTGATGTGATATGGTCTAGGCTGCTCCTCCGACTGCTAGGGGCAGGGCCATGTCTCGCGATGATGGTGAGAGATTGCGCTCGTGTACTGTTCTCTCCCTCTCTCTCTCTCATATCTCTCTCTCCCCCCACTCTCTCCCTCTCTCTCTCTCACTCTCTCTCTCTCTCTCCCTCTCTCTCTCTCATATCTCTCTCTCCCCCCACTCTCTCCCTCTCTCTCTCTCACTCTCTCTCTCTCTCTCTCTCCCTCTCTCTCTCATATCTCTCTCTCCCCCCACTCTCTCCCTCTCTCTCTCTCTCTCTCTCTCTCTCTCTCTCTCATATCTCTCTCTCCCCCCACTCTCTCCCTCTCTCTCTCTCTCTCTCATATCTCTCTCTCCCCCCACTCTCTCCCTCTCTCTCTCCCTCTCTCTCTCTCTCTCTCCCTCTCTCTCTCTCACTCACTCACTCACTCACTCTCTCTCTCTCTCTCTCTCTCTCTCTCTCTCTCTCTCATATCTCTCTCTCCCCCCACTCTCTCCCACTCTCTCCCTCTCTCTCTCTCTCTCTCTCTCTCTCTCCCTCTCTCTCTCACTCACTCTCTCTCTCTCCCTCTCCCTCTCTCTCTCTCACTCACTCTCTCTCTCTCTCTCTCCCTCTCTCTCTCTCTCTCTCTCTCTCTCTCTCTCTCTCCCTCTCCTGAACAAACTCGATTTCTCTTTTGCCTCAAAAGACACATGAAAATCAAAATGATGAACAGAGAACATAGAAGGTTTTTTAACAGTCAAGTCAGTACTCCGTCCAACTATCCTTGTTTAGATTAGGCTAAAATGAAACTATGAACCATTGAACATGCATTATATAATTTAAAAAATATATATATGTATAATCCACCCCCCCCCCCCCCCCCTGTCCGCAGCCCATGACAAGTTAAATTGAAAATATATGTTTTGACCCCCCCCCCAAAAAAAAAGATTCAAGGGAGGTTCATTCAATAAAGTTATTTTTTCATGCGGCGTAAACACACCCTGTCCGCATCCCATGAAGAATCGCGCGGCGAGCAGACACCACTTGGCGTCCCCATGAAAGGACGGCGCGACGATGTAGAGGAAGGAGGGAGTGTGAGTAGATCAAGCTATCATTAGTAGAAGAGGGGAGAACGATGGGTTTGGTAACTAGGGTGAACTAGACTAGAGGCGCTAAGCAGCGAATGGATGGTGAGTAGAGGAGGAATGAGTTTATGAGTTGTCGGTTTATTAAGGGTAGCCTATACTAGTACTAATAGTGTCTTCACTACAAGTCTGTCTACGCATCTAACAACGCCTGTACCACAGGTTGGAGTGAAAGGGGAAGAGACCTATGCTGATAAGTGAGTTCAGCTCGCTACGATCACATATCATAGCTGCATAGCGCACATATATCGGTTTAAATCAGGCGATTGCGGCGACAAAGCACTGAGTGGGATACGTTTCACAATAGGCATACATACGTTTGAGGGATACGTTTCACAAGTGTGTCTACCTATGCAGGCCATGTAGTTTCTCAAGTCTCGTTTAGGGATACGTTTCACAAGATGCATACGTTTCAGGGGGATACGTTTCACAAGTGTGTCTACCTATGCACGCGATGGCGAATCCGATGGAGACGGGGTGCTTGGTGGACGCTGTCTGCTGCGTCCACCAGCCGAACACCGAGTTCAACTAAGCGGGCGGTGATTATATCGATTTATCGATTATTGAGTTATCGATTTTTTGCTAGCAATCGCCGTAATTAGCGGATAGATTATTGATTTGTCGATTTTTCTTCCTCCGAATTTTCAGTTGCGCGCGTAGATCAAGAACTACTAATGATCAGCGGACTATCGTTTACCGTTATATCGACTTTTCCAATTACGTGATCCTCGCGCTGATCTAGGAATGGAGTTTGGTATTTTTGTTTTCTAGAATTGCGTGATTGTATTTGGAAATGTGTTGTGCGAAATCGGCAATTCTTTGAGAACGGGAAGTGACTTTTGCGCGTGGCAAAGTTTTCGGGTAGAACACGATTGTGTTCGTTTCGCAAGGAGTTATCAAAAAGTTGCAGAACTCACGATAACGCTGCCCACACTAGCCGATGACACAACCCATCCGAGAAAGCCCGCAGTTGCTGATGGGAAATAGACCATTCATTGACATTCACTCATTCACACCTCTGGAATTTGGTTTTGGCACACTTTTTTTGATTTAGTTACACACTTTTCTCTTCTTCAAAAACAAAGTATCACAGAACGGTTTAGTTTGATTAACTTATTTATTCATTCGGATTCGTGGAATTACGAGAATGAGACGGCTCTAGAAGGAGGAATCTCTCTCTTTCTATCTATTTATCTCTCTCTCTCTCTCTCTCTCTCCTCCCTCCCATCCCTCCCCTTCTCTCACCTCAACCGATCATCGGCCGTGGAAGCAGCAGCGATGTAGGAGCGGATTGATGTGACACAACCTGAGTTTTATAATGGTATTCGTATGCTAAATGTTCTGATCACTGTGATTTCGAGATTATGCAAAATTCCTGTTTTTCATGCATAGTCTCCACTGAAAACCATGTGTTGATACAGATTATGGAAAATTGGTGTATATTTTATGTGTATCTCAGCCAATAGCAGATCGTTCCAAAATTAAATACGACATCATAAGATGAGAGAAATTTGAAATTACCTCAAACTTGGGTGTGTCAACCATCGGTGGTCTGATGGACAAAATTGACGAGTATATCCGATCGGATACGGATGATTTTGGTCCAAATGGATGGTGTAAGTTGAACGTATCCGATCGGATACGTTCGTCCATTTGGTCGGTGATCCGTATTTCATCGTTTAAACTTGATTACCAACACTGATAAGGTGATACTGATTAAATAAACTGATCAAAATTGAAGTTTTAGTCAGCGTATTCGATCGGATAAAGTCGTCATTTTTGTCCATAAACCACTTATCCGATTTTTTTTATACTGATGTTATTGTGTTCAAATAAAGATTCATGATTTATTATATGTTGTTTTTTTATGTTAGAACATGATTTGTGATGATTTGCAACAGTCGATAGGTAGGGTGGGGTCGGGTCAGATAAGTGTATCCGATCGGATAAAGTCGTCGTTTTTGTCCATAAACCACTTATCCGAATTCTTTTATACTGATGTTATTGTGTTCAAATAAAGATTCATGATGCATTATATGTTGTTTTTTAATGTTAGAACATGATTTGTGATGATTTGCAACGGTCAATAGGTAGGGTGGGGTCGGGTGAGGTAAGTGTATCCGATCGGATAAAGTCGTCATTTTGTCCATAAACCACATATCCGATTTGTTGATATTGTGTTCGAAAGGAAGTTATGATGTATTATATGCTGTTTTTTAATGTTAGGACATGTTTTGTGATGATTTGTAAAGGTTGATAGGTAGTTTGGGGTCCGGTCTGACAGGTATATCCGATCGGATATACTATCGTATCCGATCGGATACGTTCCCAGCCATCGTCGCCGTATATGAGGTTATCGAAATAGCCAAAAATGGGTGTTTGACTGAACATTGTGGGAATGTGGGAAGGTGTTAGGATGCCATATTGGGTTTTTGGCGTACAGGAGGGGCCTTCTTTAGGGAGGAATCGGAGTCGCGCGCGAGCGATGTCTGAGGGCGGAGAAAAAAATAGTTGAGACACCATCAAGTAAACACTTGGTCGAGAAGGTGATTGAAAAGAATAAAAAAGATTATAAATCACTTGCAATACACATGAGAAGGTAATAAGAGTGTATTATGAACATGACACAATGCTTGAGAAGACAATATAAGTGAATTGAAGGCACATGTTAGAAGCGGTAGTGGTGAGTGTGTTCGGTGAAGTATATACAATTGCAAGTGAATGTTGGGTATATGCTAGGGTGGTAGGGTGTTAGTAGGGTGTTACATAGGCAAAAGGCGTATGACGACGGATTATGTATAGGTAAGTCAACAGTATTAGTACATGGGATGGGTGAGAGCGAGCTGCTGTGCGTATGGGGAGGTTGGTGGAAGCCTGACAGTCGCCGGGAGGAGATTGTAGAAGGCTGAAGTAGGGAGAGTATGGACGGTTGAATGGTCATATTGAGAGAGGGGAGTTGTAACTAGTTAACTTTACGCCTGTAGTACTCACCTCCCGGAGGCCGGATGGGCGGAGGCGGGATGCGTGGGTCGAAGCCTGTAAGATGATAAGTTTACAAGAAGGAATAAAGATAGGAGCTGGAGTTTATGTAAGGTGAGTTTATCATGAGCAATGAAGATGGTGGACTACATATTTGAAGGTAGGTAAGAAATCAGTTACCAGGCGGTAGGCGGTAGATGGCGGGCGAGATGAAGGGAACGACCCCGGCGGCACGGGCCAGTCGGTAGAAAGCTGAACATGGCGATAGAGGTCTGCGTACAGACTGACGACTCACTTTCCCAGGGGGCTGGTGTTGGTAGATGGGAGGAGGCTGTGGTAGTAGGTGGGTGGCGCGATGGGCGGCAGGATTTCCGCGCCGATCGGTATGGCCCTGGTGGTCTTGAAGAGAAGGAGCTCGCCTTTCATCCAGCTTCACCGTCGAGCCGCCATCCTTCACGTTCAGCGAGAGAGAGACGTATTTGAGGAGATCGGTGAGGGAAAGGTCCCGTTCAAGCTGCTGCAAGAGGCTGTACAAGGCGTCGCTGAAACGTGAGTCCAGCGCGAGTAAGAACTTACTATGTTTGTTGTGATAGGGGTAGCACAAACTACAATACAGTGTGGTATATTTCAGGGTCACCCAGCTCGTTCCTCCTGAGATCAACAATGCTCGCCACAAGGTGCACGGAGCCCTAGATGCTCTGCTGCAGGAGCTACAGGAGCAGGAGTCGCACGGTCTGGATACCTGGGCCACCGAAGGACTCGACGGAGAAGTCAACGAGTCCTTCGCTCGTGTCCGTGATTCGATCTCAATGATCAGATTCTGGATGCGTATCTCACCCGGAGTCTACACGATGCGTGTATACAAGGTAGCGCATATACAATTATTTCTCTTTCAAAATTTATCCATCTCTTTTGTCTATTATCTCTACATATTTTCTTATTTCAGGCGATGGAACTTCTTGGAGCGCTACCGCCCAGTGACCACGCTGGACACCCCAACGCGCCGTTCGACCTGACCACTCCGGCCTACTTTCTACTTCCCGCTCACTACAACCCGCACGTCAACATGCTGACCCTTGCCTCCTTTGAGTTGGAGAGTGTGATGACTCTTCTATCAGTTGGAGCTCTATTCTTTGACTCTGACGAACTCAATGAGGAACTCCTCATGCACAGGGAGTTCCTCAGGAGTCCTATCTATGCTCGCTTGTCGAACTATACCATCCCCCCTTACATGGAAGATGACAGTGAGATGTTATTGCAGTTGTACATTGAATGATATCATTTGTTGTTTGTTGTTTTTTGTAAACATATTATAAATACTTATACTTTGAATAAACTGGAACTGTTTTCAAAGTCACAGTTTATCCGATACGAAAAAATATTCGATACGAGAAATTATAAAGTGGTCAACCTACTTTTATCCGTTCGGATAAAGCGATCAACCTACTTTATTCAATCGGATAAAGTGGTCAACCTACTTTACCTATTGGCTAAAGTGCAAAAGTTCGACGATTTGCGTTCATACCGGTGGTAGTAGCGAATAATCAAATAAGATAAAGTACTTTATCCTGTCGGATCCGAAAAATTCAACTTTATCCGATTGGATAAATTCGTCATTTTTGTCCAAAAACCCCGTATCCGATCGGATAAAATCGTCACTTTTGTCCGAAATAATTACTTTATACTATCTGACTAAGTGGCCAAACTTCATTGTCCGTTCGGATAAAGTGGTCAACCTACTTTATCCAATTGGATAAAGTGAAAAGTTCGTCGATTTACGTTCATACCAGTGGTAGTAGAGAATAATCACGTGAGATAAAGTACTTTATCTCGTCGGATCCGAAAAATTCAACTTTATCCGATCGGATAAATTCGTCATTTTTGTCCCAAAACCCGGTTTGGATGAAGTGGTCAACCCACTTTATCCAATCGGCTAAAGTGAAAAGTTCGTCGATTTCCGTTTATACCAGTGGTAGTAGCGAATAAACACGTGAGATAAAGTACTTTATCTCGTCGGATCCGAAAAATTCAACTTTATCCGATCGGATAAATTCGTCACTTTTGTCCAAAAACCCCTTACCCGATCGGATAAATTCGTCACTTTTGTCCAAAAACCCGGTTTGGATGAAGTGGTCAACCTACTTTATCCACTTGGCTAAAGTGAAAAGTTCGTCGATTTACGTTCATACCAGTGGTAGTAGAGAATAATCACGTGAGATAAAGTACTTTATCTCGTCGGATCCGAAAAATTCAACTTTATCCGATCGGATAAATTCGTCACTTTTGTCCAAAAACCCGGTTTGGATGAAGTGGTCAACCTACTTTATCCAGGTGGCTGAAGTGAAAAGTTCGTCGATTTCCGTTCATACCAGTGGTAGTAGCGATGAATCACGTGAGATAAAGTACTTTATCTCGTCGGATCCGAAAAATTCAACTTTATCCGATCGGATAAATTCGTCACTTTTGTCCAAAAACCCCTTACCCGATCGGATAAGTTCGTCAAGTTTTTTTTCCCGAAAGAGTAGTTGAATTACTTTATACTGTCTGGCTAAGTGGCCAACCTACTTTATCCGTTCGGATAAAGTGGTCAACCTACTTTATCCAATTGGATAAAGTGGTCAACCTACTTTATCCAATTGGCTAAAGTGAAAAGTTCGTCGACTTCCGTTCATACCAGTGGTAGTAGCGAATAATCACGTGAGATGAAGTTTTTTATCTTGTCGGATCCGAAAAATTCAACTTTATCCGATCGGATAAATTCGTCACTTTTGTCCAAAAACCCGGTTGAAACTTGAAGGAACGCAGTGAAAACCGTGAGCCAGGCATGTATGCACACAAATAACGTATTTGCAAATAATTTTCAAATTTCAACTCATTCTCAATAAAAAAGTCGATATGTGACATGGACGTTTTTGACGAAAATGATGAAAACGTATCCGATCGGATACGTATCCGATCGGATATAGTGTTGTATCCGATCGGATAGGTTTGGCTGGAAGTTCAGTCTCGGGTAATTAAACCGACTCCGCAAAACGTTGATACAATATATAATATTATATCCAATGCTATCCGGGTTTTGATATTTTGAGAAATACTGTGGACTCTATTGAAACGATCAAAGTATTACTATTATTACAATACAATACAATACGTTTAGTATGATATCATCATCAACACAATGAGTTTTGTGTGATGTGCAAGTGCGCCTCTGGGCAGGTTTCTGCATTGGAGAGGTTCTTGCGATGATGGTTTTTTCTCGGCTCTTGCTCCTTGATCACGTCTTCCTCTAGGAGAGGAAGGCTATCAATGATATTTACAGCGATTCACGCTGCGCATTGACAAAGAATGTGTGTTGTGTTGTGATCGACTGGGAAGTTACTTTTAATTGGGTGTGCTAGGTCTTTCTGCTTCTGTGTGCTGGCTCTCATTGGGCTCTTCGCACTGGGAGTATTGCTCGATCTTATTACATGATATTAGCCGTTCCTACCGATCCTACCTATTTCGAAGGCACATCTCTATAGTTTATGCAAACCTGCGCTAAACGACCTCTCAAGCTCAAACTTCCGCTCAAACTTCTCTTTTTATGCTGCAATCACTATTATCACTGTATCACTCGTCACTGATTACTTTGTCTCCATCCGGAACTATTCAACCCTTCCGGCTTATCTCCGAGGAACACTTTTCTTATCCAATCGTACTTACGTCAAAATGCATTGCATGTATCATACTCCTCAATTATTCCATAATCAGCGCCGTTATCACTCTGATCACTTTATCATGTATCACTGATTTCATCACTTAATTCGAAACCATCTTGAAAAGACCTTTCCAACCATGTATCGAACTCCATTTCATCCCACTGTCACTCAATTATCATTCACTGATATCACTCCTACCACATCATCACGTTTCACTTATCTCATCACTCTATCACTATATCATACCTATCTTACCAAAACCACTTCGATGAGATCTCTCCAACTATGTATTACACTCCATTTTATTCAATTATTAATCACTGATATCACTCTGATCACTTGTCAAATCACTTGTCTCACCATCATTAGTCACTCTTCGGCACTCAACCTTCACAAATCCCTATTTTCGATCAGCACTCACTCACTCACCACCCATCATAACACACTTTTTTTGACGCCAGCCGACTCACCTCATCACTCGATACTCAAACATTCATCACTAGTTATCACCGGCAACACAAGTTATCACTATGCAATCATGGGCGCTTGCGCGCTGCGCGCGCCGGACATAGACAGCGGAATGTCAAAGACCTCACACACGTCATGCTCGAGCTCTCGATTTCGCCTCTTCTCTCTTCGCGCGCGGCTCTCGCGCGACACCTAAATTTTTGCAAAAAAAAATATACATATCATATCACCCTCTTCTCTCCAAACCCTTTTTCCCCATCCTGAAACTCCCCGGATCATTTATTTCCATATTCAAAAACCCCTAAAAGCTCAAACCAGCCCCCAACGAGCTACCGCTTACAAGGCCCACATCTGGATCCACAAAGGCCCAGATTTGGGCCTTTCGAAAATCGTGAATAACTCGGTCAGTTTTTGGGCTAGAACCTTCTAGTTTAGTGCAATAGATTCCTCGCGAAACCAGAATTCCAACGGTATACTATTTTGTGGGGGTCACTATAAAACGTATTGCACAGTGCTCGGAAACGTACCCCGCTGAGCTGATGATGACGTCACTGCCGAGGTAGCATGAGTTATTGATTTGTTCCTCTGCATGTCGTATGGTCTTAGGCGAGTCAGAAGAAGAGCAAGAAGAGAACGCGCGTAGATTCGAATGGCGAGGACATCGTCCAGAAGAAGAAGCACACTGAAAAGGTGAGGGTGCGATACCGGCTAGAAAAAGGTGCGATACCGGCTAGAAAACGAGATGATACGGACAAGAGGAGATGAGCTCACCCGCCATCCGCGTTCCATACGAGTGAAAGGGTAGTGAGAGCGTCGCCAACGAATGCGTCAGGGTATTCCATCCGCTCGTCTTCCTCCTCCTCCCACGTCAGAGTGTGGATGAACCAGAGCAGACCACCCACGACGCCGCGGCAGGGTGCGAGAAGAGCGGCGAGAGAGGGATAGACGGGAGCCAGGCGGATGAGCGGCAGCAGTGCATTGTAGCGAATGTCGTCCCAGACGCGGTCATTCTGGCGAGAGACACGTGGAAATCACGTGAGAGCACGAGGATTGCGAACCTTGAGGGTGTTGTTGAGAAGTGGGAGGTGAAAGGTGAGGATGTGCTCGACTTGGTCAAGAGGGAGGGGGTGGAGATGAGGCTCGTCGGTCTGCAAGTCTTCCGCCCAGTCGTACCATCCCGAACCGGTCAGCACCTCGCAAACCAGTGTGGCGTAGCTGAAAGAAGCACAGCTGTACTGTGTAGTCTCTCCCACCTCACCTGCTACGGAATCGCGGGTCTCCATCGCTGCACCGCCGCGCCATCTTCTCCAGAACAGCGTACTCAATAAATATCTAAAATGACACTCTTTCGCAACACCCGCCAATTCACCCCGTTTGAAGCGCATTGTTGATACCTGCCGCCAGCTGAGGTTGTCCGCGTCGATCCAGCCGGAGAGCACGTGGCAGATCTGGCTGAGCGCCTCCTTGTCGTCCTCGACTGCGATCCGCGGGGCGACCGCGGCCACAGTCTCTCGCCTCATGCGCTCACTCGCCCCGTCCTCCTCGTCTGCCACAAACACCTTGCGCAACGCCGCCAACCGCACCTTCGCATCCTGAGCGAATCATGTGGCAGCAACTTGCTCAAAGTACCTTGTGATCGATGAGAGATCGAATCAGTCGCATGAAGCGTGCGAAGGACTGGTCGGTGAAGGTCGCGCATCGCCTGCGAGGAGTGAGAAAGAGGATTTCGGGAAGTAGGCGAGCGTCGTCGGATGCGATGCAACGAGCCAGCACGTCCACTGCCCAGCCGACAAGGCGCGAGTCACTACATGAGTCGTTTGGAAAGAGAGAGAGAGAGAGAGAGAGAAAGAGAGAGAGAGAGAGATGCACGTACCTGTCCACCTGGCGTCGTGATTGTACAAGTCGTGTTGGTATCGGAGCGCCGCCACGGCGACGGCGTTGTTGTGCGCAGCGACGAGATGGAGGGCGAGTGTGGCTTGGGGCAGCGCGCGCATCGCAGTCTTCCGCCCCTCCCACTCCATGTAGCCCCCGCCAGTGAACAGCGACAGCACACCCAGCACCGCCACGCGAGTCGCCTCGTCCTGAGTGCGTCAAGGTGTGGTGAGTCTCTTCGAAACAGCCCCTTCAAACCTTCGAAACGCGCTGTTTGGGCGTGTTTCGAAGGCGTTGCGAAGTCAGTGGCGAAGGTAGTTTCGAAGAGACTGACCACTACTTGAATGCAGCAGCCTTCTCGAAAAAGAGAGAAGGCCTCACCTGAACATTGAGTAGCAGGAGAAAGGGTTCGGATAGAGCGGCCGAGATGCGAACCCGTTTGATCTTTTCGAGCTCATACGATCGGGCGCGAGCGAGCTCCGCCCACAACGCCGTCACATCCTTCAATCAATCAATATCGAACTTTATCATGTTCATCACAGATATGCACCTTGCATATGGCTTGTAGCTCTGTGACAGTGGGGCGAGAGACGAGACGGCGAGAGAGCGCAGAGATACCTGCAAATCACCCACACAACTCGAGCTCGTAGAAAGCACTAACATTTCGTGGCGTTTCGTAAGCTCGAATTCATGGGAGATGGCAGTTCACATTTCAGCCTGTTCAACGTACACCACTGGTGGTAGATCAGGCACACCTAGTGATGCGGGTTTGCCAAAGAACAAAACCAACAACAGTCATACTTTGTATTCGAATGAACCTGGATAGAGCATGAGCAGATAGTCGATATCGGAAGTGTCACCGAGCGCATCGAGAAAGACAGCGTCGCCAGACTGAGAGATGAGTGTATCTTTTCAGTCGACTATCGCCAGGCCGAGACAAAACGAGTGCACCTGAATGTAGACGCAAGCGGCGTGGATGCAGTCGGCAGCGAGAGAGGCTCGCCCGATTCGAGCGGCCGCCGACCATACAGACAGGAGGTTGGAGGGGCCGAGTAGGCCGCGCAGCGAGTCACACACCGCGTCCTGCAATCTCATCCATCAAGGTGGGGATCATGGGAAAGGAGGAGTTTGAAGTGATTTGAATCTAGTCGAAGATAGTTGGAAGTGGTTGAAAGGCAAGTTAGAGTGGGCAGATCGGGGAAGGCTTGACCGCTAGTAAGCGGAAGAGATACTTACGAGAAGTGCGTGGATGGAGAGCGTGTCAGCTGCGCGCATCAGATCCACGCCGCTCGTCGCACTCACTCGCATCGAACCCGCGTAGATGTATTCCAGGAGGAGACGCAGGGTGCGACCAGACAGAAACGGGAGGTGGACTTGGTCTTGAACGAATCTCCCTCTCTCTTTCTCTCTCCCTTCCTCTCTCACCCTGCGCACTCTCCACCATTCCATGTGTGAACATGGCTCGGAAGTAGCTACACGCGGAGGCGAGTATGCTTCGATTCGCCCCTGCCGTCTCTCCATCGCCCGCCACCAGTGTGACATCGTTCAGCACGCCTACACACGTATCATCGCCAGCACCCGACTAACTCACCCTCCCTCCACAACTTCTCCTGCCGCTGCACCATCGCACACCGATCGTGCATCTGAAACTCCACATACTTGCGTCGGGTAGTAGTTTGTACCTTGATCACCGCCGTTTTTGCCGGATTCGCTATCGATGAGCGCGTACGATTCAAGTCATCCACGTTTTTGGTGACAGGAGACCACTCTGAAAACGACTTTACTGCATACATACGGTAGCCCAGAACCCCTATCACCGAAGTAGGCTAAGTTAGTAAAAGTGTATCAAGCTACAGTAACCTAGTACCGTTTCGAGGTAGTTGCGAGTCGGCATGGGTGGATAGGAGGGCATGAATTAGAAGAATGTCAGCGCGCGCCTTCGTTCTTGCATACTCTCCGTCCATCCTGCAACGATACTGTAGGGTACAGTATTCAGTAGTAAGTGCATAAGAGAGAGAGAGAGAGAGAGAGAGAGAGATAGAGAGAGGGGAGATCGGACTTGCCACTCGTTCGCAGCACGCCACTTCTCCTCGTCACTCGTTAACGTTGATAGGTCTGGGCGATTGGCAACCAGAGATGGGGATGAGAGGAGAAAGACGCCTCGCGGACACTGGAGACAACACATTGGCTGTATTCCAATCCCACTACCTCAATTCGCACTCCTTTTGGCAGCTCGTCAGTGCTCTTCACCAGGAGCACTCTCGAAACTTCAGAGAAGAGAATCGCGAAGACGATCGGAAAGGAATATGTGAGAGATGAAACATGATATGCCACTCACCCGATAGTTGATAATGTCAGTGGCCGTGAGTGTTGCGTGGTGCACATCGACCCGCACATCGACAGGCGTGGGTTCGTCTCCCAACCGAGAGGCGAGCAGAGACACCCGCATCCCACCGACCGACTGCCGCCACACAGAACGACGGGAAATGATCACGTTGTCCCTTCGATTCCATTCAACGCCATAAATGTGTGATTTTTTGTGCGAATGGCAGAAATTCACGTTGTCACTCACTGTTCGTATTGTGTCACAATACGAGGCCAGATAAGACATTGATGTAGATAAGACATTGATTCAGATAAGACATTGATACAGATAAGACATTGATCAGATAAGACATTGATAGTCTGCAGTTTTAATGCGCGTTCTATCGCGTCACGTTTTCGAATAGAATTACTCTTCCAGTTTTTAATTTCGCAAAAAATTGACATTTTTCTTATTCAAGAAACTTGGTTAGACAATTCAAAAATACCAGATAGCTTTTTAAATCACAAAACCTATAATTTTATACGGAAAGACAGATATTTTAGTGACAAGACATGTGGTGGCGATATTCTTGCACTTATCAAAAAACAAATCAAGTTTGCTGAGATTGACACTTCTGCTGTCAAAAATCATGATTTTGATTTGATGGCCTTTGATATTTACACGAAGAAACGCATTTTAAGGATCATAAATGTTTATCGACCACCTGATTGTAACGACAGCGACCAATTAACTTCACAACTATCTAAATTGGTTACACCTAGTACTCTAATTGCAGGCGATTTCAATTTTCCCTCTATTGATTGGCAGTCTCTTATGCCACCTCGCGACTTGAAGGCGCGCCACTTTCTCGAGTTTTTGAACGACAATTGTTTTGATCAGTATGTTGATTTTCCCTCGTTATGGAAAAACGAAAGTACAAACATTCTAGATTTGATCTTAACAAATGACGAGTTTCTAATTCAGAAAGTTGTTAAGACTGAAGCGTTTCATAAATCAGACCACGTTAGTGTGCTCTGTACATTGAACATAGCTGAAGATGATTATTCACATAATGTACTAAATCGCCTCAATTACAAAAAAACTAACTTCGAAGAAATAAATTCTGAATTGGCAGAAATAGATTGGTTAGCTCAACTTTCTTCTCAGTCAGTAAATGACAACTATGCAACTTTCACAAAAATTGTAAATTCTATCGTCCAGAAATTTACCCCAGTCAAATCACGGTGTGAAAAGAGTGATTTACCCAAATCAATTCGTGATCTCTACATTCGTAAAAGAAAATTGTGGCGAGTTTATCACCATTCTACTACGGCTAGAGCAGAATACAAAAAGTTATCTAAAAAGATCAAAAAAAAACAAAAAAATACTTTTCCAAAATCGAACACAAGACAGTAGACGAATACAACGGGATATTCCGTTATGTCAGAAGTAAATTAAAACTCCCAAATTCAATTCCAGCTTTAGTTTCTTCTGATGGAGCGAGTTTGTCTGATGGTGACAAGGCAGAAACGTTCAAAAAACAGTTTCAATCAGCATTTACAGTGGATAATACTCAATCGATCCCAAACATGGACTCAAAATCCCCAGCATCACCAGTTCTCCATTTAGAACCATACGTCATATACCATTATCTAAAGAAGCAACCACTCAAGTTTTCGTTTTCGAAAGAAGGGTTGAATCAGTACATCCTTAAGAAATGGGTCATTAGTAAATCATACAACATACAACATACCATCATACAATCATACCATCATACCATCATACTACGGTATTATACCACCATACCATGGTATCATACCATCATACCATCATACCACCATATCATCATACCACCATACCATCATACCACCATACCACCATACCACCAACCTATTACCAGAAATAAAACGGACGATCACGAGATTTACAGAACGTTTTCAATGTCATGTAAAACCGTTTTTGTTAAACGATGATTGGACACATCATTATGTTGTCCTAATCTCGGTGTTCTCTGTGTTTGGATGAGCAGAAAACGTCTCGATTTTCATACTCTTTGATATACGTGTGTAGATGTAGATTTTATCGGTGGTTGTTGAAGCACGGACACTCTGGAAAGGATCACCAAGGTGAAGCAAGGAGGGTGAGAGGGAAGACAGATTGACAATAGAGGAGGAGAGGGCAAAAGAGGTGTTCTTCGGAACTGGCACTATCCAGGTTTTGAGAACAGCCAAAAATTTCGGCAGCGGTTGTTCCCATTCTTGTCCTCTTCTCGGCATTCTCTGATTGTTTAATCTAGATGCATGCTGTGGTGGCGAGTCGAACGGCCCTCTGCGAGTAATATCGACCGAATTGGGACGAAATGATCCCTGTTGGGCAACGATGTTCTAGTTTCGCGAAATCGAAGGCATATCCAATAGCATAGTTAAATCTTTCTGAAAAAAGTTCTCATAAACCTGTGTTGATACTTCAAAACTTAAAAGAAGGAAAAAAATAAACAAGAAAAGAAATAACGATCTAAATCTAAAATAAACAAAAAAAGAAGCGAGTGAGATGAAAGTGCCCGCGAAAACATTTCGAAATCACCGTGGTATGGTGGTTTGGTGGTATGGTGGTATGGTAGTATGATGGTATGATGGTACGGTGGTATGGTGGTACGGTGGTATGGTGGTATGATGGTATGTTGTATGTTGTATGATTTACTAATTGCCGTGAAATCACACTTAGTAGATAATCCCCATTTGCATCCCATGTCTAAAATTCAACATTTGTAGTTTGCTTATTGCCTACTGTTTGTATGTTTCTTCTTTTTTTCTCATTTTACCTTCCTACCGTATGCTATGTTGTGTTTCCTATGTTGCCCATGTTAAGTACTCAACACGGTAATAAACTATATTAACGATACCTACCGTATGAACTTGGTCCTGATTCCCTTTCGGAAGATGGTGCAGACGAATGAGAGGGCGCAGAGAAGCAGCGCCACTCCGGCTGTGATCGGACCAGCCACAGTGTCCGAGTGAGACAGACGGAGCTGGAAGAGGGGAGTAGAGAGAGAGGGGAAGAGGGAGAATAAGAGAAAGGGGGAGGAAGGAGGAAGAGGGGAGAGAGAGAAAGAGAGAGAGAGAGAGAGAGAGAGAGAGAGAGAGATGCGCACCACGGCTCCCTGGTCGGTCTTGCAAAACAGATCCTAATATCTCGTTTATTTATTTATTGCTCCCATGCATGCCCATCCTTGCCGATTAAAATAAACAGTACATCGTTTTTTTTAATCGGCTTTTCCGTACATTACATAATATGAAAAAACACGCATGTGAGACGCGCCGGGTTTGCACTATTTAGGCCCCGCCCACTATAACCAGGAGGCGGGTATATGAATGAGTACTGTTTGCGGTTCCCGACAATGTACTATGGACAGCAGCACCATTACACCTCGCATATCCAAGTGTGGAGTTGTTCTCCTACCCCCATTAGACAGAGGACTGTCGATCGAACGCACCTGCATGCGGACGCACTCCGGATAGCGCCAGCCACTCTCCTCTCTCAATGGGAACTCGACTCGAATGGGCGAGGAGTGGTTGTGGAAGGAGAAAACGAGGGCAGACGAGCAGCGGTGGCATCTGGAATAGAGACTCTCACATTGTGACAGCAATTGAGTACTTCCACCAATAAGGACCACTTGCATTAGGGGTTACTACCATGTTCTGCAAGAGAGCGCAGGCGCGTCGCGTGCCCACGCGTCGCGTCTGCTGGGCGCATAGCCAAGTACGAAATGGCAGACTGTGTCCCACCTCGGTCGCGGCAGGACAGCGTAGAGTATGTCTCCCGGCTGGGTCGGTCGAACGCGTACATCGGGGAAGGAAGGGGGGCGATGGTCGATGAAGGAGGCGAACTGGGGGAGGGGCAGGGACGGGTCTGACACTGTGTCCACGGCGAACACTGCAAGGGTAGGGAGTGAGAGGAAGGGAGAGAGAGAGAGAGAGAGAGAGAGAGAGAGAGAGAAAGAAAGAGATAGAGTGAGAGAGAGAGACTCACTGATCTCTTCGGTGAACACTGCGAACGGCCGGAGATAGGGCCAGTGTGGTGTACCGCGAACACTGCCCTTCCATAATAGGCGAGTTGCCGCGAGAGAGTCAGGTACTCGAGTGGGTTCTCCTGCAAAGCGGTAGGATAGGTTATTTGATTAGTGTAGGCATACGGTACCTGAGTGATGACGGCGGCCGCACTCTCCGCCAGCATCGCAGTGAACTCGTCGTCCCGCAAGTGACCGCGCTCGTGCTCTCGCAGTCTGGAATTGATTGATTATCGATTAGATTCTGTATGATTATAGATATCATTTTATCGATATCAAACACCATATCTATTGTCAACTTCAATGTCATCGAACTTTGCAAGGGTGGGAACGTGCTACGCATCATTCTCACTTACATGCCTACTGATCAAATGCCCGACTATGACTACCACAAAATACTCGACAAAGTGCGAGCAATCTCTTCTCGCACTAGCGAGACACGACGACTGCAGCCGCATAAAAAGAACATGAAAACATGTACTATTTGGACAGGAGATTTTAATGCTCAACTTGGAAGAAGACAAACCTCTAACGATTACGTCCTTGGGAACTACGGATACGGAACTATGAACCCACGTGGACAACTTCTGTATGACTATTGCAACATGAATGGCTGGAAGCTCGCTAACAGCCACTTCAAACACAGAAAGGGAAGAAAATGGACGTGGAGGTGTCCTTCGGGCGGATTCTTCGAATACGATCTCTTTCTAACACGTTCTATCCGCTACATCCAGAACGTTTGTGTTATTAACAACTTTGCCGCCACCTCTGACCATCGAGCAATACGAATGACTATCCGGCTGAACATATTTCGCAACACTAACAGAAAAACGAAACTGAACAAAAAAACTGACTGGGCTCTATACAGAGCAGGAGTAGAATCGACGCTGGATACACGTGTGACAGGCAGTACACAAGATCAATACGCCAATCTGCAGAACACGCTGGAAGCACCTTACAAGGCTGCAACTAGTCTTGTACCCAAGGATGATTGGCGCTCAACAAGGACGACAGAACTGTTCACTGAACGGAGAACGTTACTTTCCCGCGTTGATGCCCCCTCCCGAATTGCCTTATGTATCATCAACAAGGCTCTGCGGATATCTTTGCAATCAGATATAGAGAGAAAGCAATTCCTCTTATACAAAAGAACACTGTCATCTAAGCAAATCTTCGAACCAACAACGACACCGATAATGTGGAAAATAAAAAAGAACGATGGGAACCTTACTCGATCTCAGAAAGAACTGGAGGAGAGAATAGCAGAATACTACAATACTCTGTACACGTGTCCGGCGGTGGTCGCCCTCCACTCGAGACCACCACCCGAACCGCCCCCAAACATTCTACGCTCGGAAGTTGAACATCATTTGAAGAGAATGCGAAGAAGAACCGCACCGGGCATCGATCGAATATCGACTTTTATGTTACAAACAGCCAGCGACGTACTCATCGACCCAATAGTGCGGCTGTTCAACAACATAATGAACGATGGATGTCCGCCCCCTCTCTTTGCAGATTCTATAACTACACTGATCCCCAAAAGCGGAGATCTTACTGACCTCGGCAATTTCCGACCCATTGCCGTACTACCGACACTTTACAAGTTGCTGACACGAATACTATTGGGAAGAATGGAGCCCCTATTAGACGATGAACAGGCAAGAGAACAAGCTGGCTTCAGAAAGAACTTCTCGACAACAGAACATGTTCACACAATCAAAGAACTGATCTGGAAAAGCTACACCTACAAATGCAACCTAGTCCTTGTCTTCCTCGACTACGAAAAAGCCTATGATAGTGTTATATGGAACGGTCTCTGGAATACCATATATGAACAAGGAGTGCCTGGCTACATTATATCAATGCTGGAGAAGGTTTATTCGAATGCTGAGAATGAGATCAAAGTGAATAAGGAGCGAACTAAGGTGAATGTTCAACGAGGAGTGAGGCAAGGCTGCGTCCTCAGCCCTGTCCTTTTCAATGCCGTGCTGGAGCAAATACTGAGAAAAATGAGTTGGATGGAGAAAGGAGTGAAAATTGATGGAGAATATTTGAGTCACTTACGATACGCCGATGATGTTGTTTTATGTGCAAGAAGCAAAGAGACCGCTCAGAAAATGCTAGACGAACTGAGTGTGGAAAGCGAAAAGTATGGATTGCGAATAAGTCAAAAGAAGACGAAGATTCTCACTATTGGACCAAATCAGAGCTTGACTCTACGTGGTGCACCCCTCGAGACAGTGCGAAGTTTCAAATATCTGGGAGTCACAATATCGAAGGACAAAGACACGATTGAACTAGAAAGACGAATGGGAAGTGCGTGGGGAGCGTTCAATAGACATCGACGCTTTCTCACAAGCAGGACTGTGCCCATGAAGAGGAAGCGAGCCGTGATCTACACTTGTGTATTACCGGGAGCCCTCTACTGTTGCGAAACCTGGGCAATTGCGGAAGAACAAAAGGAGAAACTAAGGAGAATGCAACGTCGAATGGAAAGATCGATGGTCAATGTCACCCTACGAGATAGAATGAGAAATGAACGATTGCGAGAGCTGACAGGACTACGCGATATTATGGATATTGCATGGAAAAGAAAAACGAATTGGGCAAAGAAGGTAGCGACATTCAAAAACCGATGGTCGAGACGAGTAACAGAATGGAGACCGTACGATAAGACGAGGAGAATAGGAGCACCGTATGTGAAATGGAGCGACGACCTGAAGGAGATGATGGAACGGAACGGACGATGTGGCGAGAACTGGGCGACATTGGCGAGGAGTGACAACGACGGTGAATGGAAATCGATAATGCTCACGGGACCAGCTCCATAGCGAGACAATTATGTTTTGTGTATTGAGATTCTGGATAAAGTTTTTGATTTTGATTTTGATAGAATGCTGAGCGGTGATGAATTGTGTGTTCCCTTGAAGTGTTGTTGATATGCGGCGAGTGAAACGTATGGCGCGTTCTTGCACTGGCCCCACCTCATCTCAGTGTCTATGACTCTCTCCAGGGCGGTCCTCGCTATCTCGTGGTTCCGGCCGACCACGGTAGACTCGTCGCGGGTGGCATTGAACAGAGTGGACAACAGGGTGGCCGGGTCAGACGAGAGCTGCAAGTGTTCCTCCTTCTCTCTCTCTCTCTCTCTCTCTCTCTCTCTCGCTCTCTCGCTCTCTCCCTCTCTCTTTCTACCACGACAGAAGAGTAACGTGGGTATGTGCAGTTCCATGTGTTGACGTCTTTGTGGCTGTTGATCAACGACCAGATGATCACCGCGCAACTCTCCATCGAGGAGGCCACTGTCGACTTCTACAGTACCCTCTACGCTGACCGACTACTCATCCCGAACAAGGCCTACACTCCTGAAAATGGCCGTCCCGTGCTTCCCTCTGAAATACGACACGTCATCTCCCAGATGCCGAAAGGACGAGCCCCCGGCCCTGACGACATCACCGCCGATCTGCTGAAAGCCGGAGGAACTAACTTCCACCGTGCCCTCGCCCGCCTGTTCACCACCTACCTGGAAGAGACGCCCATCCCCGACAGCTGGAGAGATGCGCGGCTCGTGCTACTCCCGAAGAAAGGACCCCGCGAGAAGCTCTCCAATTGGCGCCCGATAGCTCTACTCAGCCTGCTCTACAAAACCTATTCTAAGCTGTTATCGAACAGGCTGAAACGGACTCTGGAAGACAAACAACCACGAGAGCAAGCCGGATTCCGGAGCGGCTTCTGCTGCGCCGACCAAATACAGACCGACTGTCAGGTCGTGGAGAGAGCCCGTGAATACAAGATCCCACCTTTGTCGACTTCGAGAAGCCGTTCGACCGGCGCGACCACGGATTCCTTCTCCGTGCTCTTGAGATGCTCAACGTCGAGGATGGATACCTGGTTGCGCTATCCGACTGCTACGACAACAACCAGCTGCTTCTGAAGCTCTTCTCTAACGAGCTGAAAATCTATGTGCGATGCGGAGTGAAGCAGGGCGACACTGTCTCCCCAGCGCTCTTCACTGCTGCGCTCGAAGTCGTTGGACCTTCGCGTGGACGGAGAGAAGCTGAACCACCTGCGCTCCGCCGACGAAATCGTGCTGATCACGGAGACCACGGCGGAGGCTGAACGGATGCTGAACGAGCTGAACACGGAGAGCGAGAAGGCCGGGCTGCGCATCAACATTGGCAAGACGCAGTATATCCGAAACGAGCAGGCTGCCGCTGGGATTATCCAACTTGCCGGCCAGGCAATCGAGGAGGTCGACGAATACATCTACCTCGGACGGGCCATAAGAGTTCAGAGTTCAGAGATTTATCCGGAATCGTTATAGCTGTACACGACATTGCAATCACAACAAAATGAATGGAAGCATGCAGTAGGGCCAAGATCTTGGTAGGCTAACGCCGGGGGGATACAGTTTAGCAATAGAGGTTAGTGGTGGACGACGATTCTTGATCGATACTCAATCGATACTTGATCGATAATCAGCCCAATCCATTAGAGTACCATGGTAGACGGTGGAAAGGCTCCGGGTGTTCCTTTGCTCCCACGTAGTCGCATGTATCTCCTCGAGCCAGTAGTACTGCATCCTCGTGAGCTTCTGCATCGCCTTGCTCAAGGGTACTCGCGCAGGATCATTTAGTCGAATCGACCGCACAGCGCGGGGAAAGAAGAAATAATAATGGGCCACACACGCGAAGAACACCCTCACCTCGGAGCTGGCGAGGAGAACAAGAGCAGGATGGGCGGCATTTGGCAACATCAAGGAGACACGGGGCACGCTGAACGACAAACACCTCAAGGCGAAATTCTTCAGCATGTGCGTACTCTCCACACTGTGCTATGGCTCGGAGACGTGGGCTTACACCACCACCACATTCGGCCGCATCCAGACCGCACACCGCGCGATGGAGCGGCAGATGCTGGGATACTCACTCTACCGGCAACGAGACGAGGGACTGAGCAGCGAGGACGTGCGGGCGAGATCCGGACTGACCAACCCAATCTCCTACATGGCGCGAAGCAAACATAGATGGGCCGGACACATATAAAAGAGGACGGACGGGCGATGGACACGGGCGACTACCGATTGGAGGCCGCGCAACGTCACTCGAGAACCCGGACGGCCGCCAACCCGCTGGGCAGATTCTGTCCGCAATAATACACGGTGTTCTATGGTCGCAGGAACGACTACACGCAGTTCTATGGTCGCAGGAACGACTACAAGCAGTGGGCAACTGCAGCTGGAGACTTTTTACTGTGGCGAAAGATGGGCTCCGCGCTGGCAAGCTGAAGGAGCATTCAAGTATTCAAGTATAACTATGACACTTGTTGATAGGGGCAACTCTTTCTGGCCACTTATCCCTTCATAGTAGATGGCCAGCTCACTCCATTCTCAATCTGCGACGGACACCGACCATGGATGGGAACGCACTTGAGCGACTTGGGGTTCAGCACCTGAACAAAGAAAGTGGCATTTATTTGATTACGAATCTCTTGATTACGAATCTCGACCAATAATTATCCCAATATCAATAATTTGTTCACCTATTTCCTCAACTATATAATATGGGGTGCTCATGAATAACATCCAACGGCATTTTTTTCATTCACAAACAATCACATACACACAATCGAATGACATCACTTCTATGCCGATCAAACTCGATACAGAAGAAATGATCATACATGTGACTACACCATATGCCTATGCATCACACACCATATGCCTATGCATACGTGCATAACAATGAACTAAGCATGGCCAGGGATAAACCAAAGAGCATTTGGACAACTACAGTATCTTCCTTCCCCCATCCCCTCGGAACAGAGTTTTCACGCATTTTATGTACAATGAAATGACAAATGACATGAGCGTCCCTGTATAAAAGCTCTATTCGAAGCTCGTATGTTTTTTCACTTGAGTCGTCCTCTGTGATATTATTAAAGGCACAGAGACGACTTATTTTGGACTCTACGTGTCATACAAGTTCATTAAAACATAAAACAAAATCAATTCGTGCGAAAGAACGGATATTTTTGAGAAAGTTGCAACTATTGAGTTGCAGCATTTTTTTTTCAAATTCACTCTCATTGTCCTGCCACGATCAGAATTATACGAACGCCCCGCCCACCAACAGCTGTTTCTCTTTGTTTTCTTCTAATCACGGCGATTCACAGTTGATAATCTGTTGGTGGGCGGAGCTGCGCTACAAAAACGCGTGTACTCGCACGTGTTACCAAAACACAAAGCACATCAGAGTCTGCTGGGATCGTGGTAAGACCGAAACATGGGCGGAGTCGAAAAGTGGGCGGAGTTTTGCTGATCAAGCATGTCGAATCGAAACCGCTCGAATTTAAGCCCCGCCCCGTCGCGTGTCGCGCTTGTTTTGAGCTTTTTATTCACTTGTGAATCGCCGTGCTAATTTGTTTGTTTACCTTATCGTTTTATGATTGTGATATATTTTTGATGTTCTGCAAATGCCGATAATCCATGACCATATTGTAAAGTTGATCACATTGCTTATCACAGCTGTGCTTTCAACATACGATGTACAAACCCTCACGCCGCGCCACGCGCTTTTTATGTTTTATGTTTATCTCAGGTAAAGTCGTACACCGTGTACTACACAGCGAGTTTTCTACACAGCTCTACACGGCGGTGTAGAAAAAACTACACATCCCTACACCAGTGTAGAAAGTTGGATCCATTTTTGACACGGTGTAGAGAAGTGTGAGGATATGACACGTGTGTTGGGGTGTGTAGCGGCTCCAAAATATAGATCCCCCACCACACCCTCTTGCTCTTGGGAAAGCGAGCAAATGAGAGCGTGGGTAGCTTGGCGTTGATTGTCAACATTACCGATACTGTCGCATGGTCACGGTTCATAAATGTAGCGGAGAGGTTGTTGTGCGACGCGTAGTTGTCGCATGTCCTTGTATATCAAGTGTCTTTGTATATCAATTTATTTATTGTTGAGTGTTGTTGATTGTCATGTTCAGGTTCTCACGGCGGGTCTGCAGTCACAGCGGAACGTGGAGATTTCCCAGGAAGTGGTCATGGAGACTTTCAACCTCGACGACCTGCCCTCGTACGCCACATACGCCAGGCCGAGGTGGACAAGCTGGACAAGGAAAACTGCATGGAGAAGGTGAAGGTGGCCTCGAAGCTCAAGGACGAGCACGGCGTGCAGATCTCGATCCCCAAAGAGGCCACCAACAGCGACGAGATCACGGTGGAGGGAAAGAAGGAGGCGATCAAGGAGAAGATCGTCACCAAGCTGTAGAACGAGAAGAGCAAGGACATGATTGTCGAGCAGCGCCTGCACAAGCTGATCATCGGACAGAAGGGCAGCGAGATCCAGAAGCTGCGCGACCAGTACCCCTCGGTCGTCTTCTCCTTCCCCGATGCCAACAAGAAGATTGAGCGACGTCATCAACATCCGCGGAGACAAGCAGGAGGTTGACAAGGTGAATTCACACTTGCTCACTGGTATTGATCGATACTAATTGTGCGATCAATACCAGTGAGAAGTTTCCATCATTTTCCCTTGCCCTCGAGTGGTCGGTCCCCCAGTTCATTTCCCCGTCGCACCCGCCAAGCCCGGCTTACGTGGAGAATTGCTGGATAAACGGTATCCGCCACATGTTCGCTGCTAGCTTTGGAATTTGAGGAATCCTCGGAGAACGGAGTTGAACCCGCCGAGTACCCTTTCTACAATGGCTGTCGCAACCTCTACTTACCGCTACCCAAGCGTGAGACCAAGCACACCACCCCTTCACGTCGGACCACGACAAGAAGAAACAGATACTTCACGCAGACTAAACCTTTTTGTGTTACATCTCCGTTGTTGTATTCTTGATATCGGCAGTAAATCAATTCAATTCAATTGTGCGTGTTTAGGTGTCTGCCGTACTGGTGAAGGTGGTGAAGGAGCTGCAGGAGAACAACTATCAGCAGCAGGCTGTGCCCATCTTCAAGGAGTTTCACAAGCACATCATTGGAAAGGCCGGAGCGACCGTGCACTAGATCCGCGAGGAGACGTCGACCCGCATCGACGTACCCGACGGAGACAGCGGAGAGGAGAAGATCCTGGTGACCGGAAAGAAGACCAACGTGGAGAAGGCTATCGAGCACCTGAACAAGATCCAGAACGAGCTCGCGTCGGTCGTCCAGCTCGAGGTCGAGATCCCCACCAAGGTACGTGCAAAAGATACCGTTGTGTGATTGTATGAGTTTCACTTCTCTTTTGTTTCAGGTGCAGGGTCGTCTTCTGGGTAACGGCCGCCGTCTCATGTTCGACATTGAGGAGGAGTGCGGATGCGTGCACATCAAGTTCCCGGCCGAGAAGTCCGACTCGACCAAGGTGACGATCCGCGGTCCGTCGGTGGACGCGGAGAAGGCGCACAAGCTGCTGTCGTCTCTGGCCAAGGACAAGGAGCTGGACATCCACGAGGACAAGGTGACGGCCAAGGCAGAGCTGCACAAGTTCCTCATCAGAAAGGGAGGCGCCCGCATCAAGAAGATTCGCGCCAACCACGACGTGCGCGTCATGTTCCCACGCTCGGACGACGCCGACAAGGAGACGATCCACTTGCTCGGAAAGAAGGGAGACGTCGAGAAGGTGAAGGGCGAGCTCGAGGCACTCGTCAAAGAGCTGAACGAGACTGTCGAGATCCAGCTCGACATCAACCCCGTCTACCACAAGAACTTCCTGGTGCGTGCAGCCGCCCAGCTCGGCTACTCGATTGTCGACCCCAACTCGCTCGTTATCTGGGAGGCGCAGCTCGGAGACCTCCCCAACACTGCCCAGTGCATCATTGACAACTCTGTCTTGTCGGTCAGTCCAAGTGAGTTGATTGATGGTCGTGGCTATGTGTATCGGTGCTCACCATGCGTTGCAGGTGAATAATGCAGTCTGGTCTGGCTGTTGGTTGCTGCACGCCGCACGAGTACGTGGACATGGGACCGGAGCACTCGTCGGCCCGCCCCGAGCGCTTCCTTCAGATGTGCAACGAGGACGGCCAGATCGACCTGACGGTGTGTGGAGTGGCGTGGGGCGATGGTGTCGCCATAGATACTTACTAATGTTGTTTCGTGCTTCAGAAAATGTCGTTTGACGGCTTGTGTGAGGCGCAGATGCTGCACGACACGAACTCGATTGTGACCAACTGCACCATAGCCGCCAACATGTGCCTTCTCCTCCGCAGACAGGTGAGTCGAGGGAGGGATGTGGAAGGGGATTGTGTTAGGATATAAATGGTTGGCTCTACCTGGCTATACTTGCTATACTTTACTAAACAATTCAATAATTTAGTACTTTGTTTGACCTTTATCTCGTGTTACAGGTGCTGCCATGCCGCTCCGCAAGCTGGCTTTGATGGTGTCGCCCAAGTCTCCTCGATCCCCGGCTCCGCCATTCACTCCCCTCGATAACATTCAAACCTCCATTGTTTTACGCCAACCTATTGTTTGCTGTTACTATCGAATTGACTCATCGATTGCTTGTTTGTTCTATAAAGATAATAAAGATATATAACTGAATTCAAATTTGATTGGCTATATACAGCAAAACACCTTCACACTTCTACACAAACGCTTATCACAGATTTCTAGATCTTTTTACACGGTCCTACACGCTGTGTAGAACTCAGTTTTCTACACACCATAGCCGTGTTGCACTCAGTGCTATTCCAATCTCGCCGTGTAGAAATTTTTTGTGTAGTCCCCTCGATGTGTAGAACAGTATCTGAGATGTTATATGTAACGAATTACACATGGTGTATTATATTTGAATCGTTTCAGTTCGGGTATGATTGTAATGGTGTGTGCGCGGTGCTATGCTGCAAGGGGCGTGAGCTGATGTTCAGCTATTCCACGAGTTCAAGAAGGCGAACCACGATTTCGTCTAGTTCAAGGTATGCACGATTGTTTATGATATCTGTTTTGTAAGGACAGTGGCGACGTTCTATTAGTGTATGTATTGTTAGTGCACGTTTGTAATTATAATGAATAGTTGCATTGACATACCGTAAACTATCAAATTAATAACTGATCACGCTGCAACACGTGTATGGCTAATTTATGTGTTGTGGTGTATAGAGAATGTCATTCAATTTATGTATTTCAATATTAGTTTATAGGAGGACAATTCGTAGAATGTGTAAGGTGCGAGTGGGCCGCTCGAATGCGGCATGTTCGGCAAGTACAAGAAGACCACTCCTCTACCACCAGCGCTCTCCACATTCACACCTCTCCTCGCGTTTGTGTATTGTTTTCACAGCACATGTATAGTTTTTATTTATTGATTAGTTATTTTTGGTTTTTGATTGATTTCATAAAACGTATTTGTGAAGTGTTGCGTTGACGAGTCTTTGCAAAATGTGTTGTCGTTGTTGATGTTGTTTTATGTTTCATGAAACAGTGAGCATGTAATCGCACTTTCATATAAATCTCGCACTCACTCATAGGAAAATGGCTAGGCTAGTCACGGGACGGGCTATCAAGTTTTTTTTTTCACAGCACATGTATAGCGTGGCTTATAACTGCGCGGTAAATTTGAAAATTTTGAGAAAAAAAATTCTCGAACATTTGCTTTTCAGAAAGGGAAGAGTTACGGTATTAATACAGTATACTTGAACTGTCAATGTCAACCTTTCTCATTCGCTGACTCACATGTCTATCGTTCTCTCTTTCACATGAAACTTCTATTTCGATTTCTGGGACGTATAATTGGTTTCAGATTAAGGGGGTTTTTGTTGTCTAAAAAGTCACAAAGAGGCAGTCATCAAACGTATTCACATTTATTCGCGCAGTTTGTTGAGATGTCCACCAGGGTTTTCCGAGGACCTGCCGTCGTCGGTGGGAGCCCGTCCGAGCACTGTCAGTCTGTCTCGTCTCGTTCGCAACCTACATCTGTCTGTCTGTCCGTCAGTCTCTCCCAGACAGACTCAACTGTCTTCACGCTGCTTTCTGAGATGACTACCGTATGAGTTTCTTTTATTCACTCACACCTCTGACCTTATTTATCCCACAGTACATCTTTGTTTTGTTGTTGTTGCAAATGTATTGAAATTGTGTGAGTAAATATTGTCGTTGTTCCAAAACGGTGTGAGAGTTTATTTTATGTATTATACCATCACAGTTCGTTTATTGGAAAGTGATGTAGGTTTTATTATACACGTTAAAGAAAAGAAAGGGTAAATATTAAGGAAAGATGTGGCTGTTATTGCAGCTCAAGTATCAACTGTAAAGTCTAGGCAAAATGTATACGGTCTTATTATATATTCTTATCATAAAGGTAAATGTAAATGTATCCCCCCCGATTCAAGAGATTACTCTGCGGAGGGGGCCGAAGGAAGACTATGGCACTACACCATAGCCCAACGATTTTCCAATGACAGCTCTAGCGTATTTTCGCAATGATGCGCCCGTGGGTGGCGTACCCTGACAGCAGACTGGCGTACCCTGACAGCAGACTGTTTGAGTTACCTTCGCAGCAGACTGCTACCAATTTATCACCTTGGTACGGTCCAACGCCGGAGGGGGATCGAACCACCGATTCACCGAGTATAGCGAACATCGCTAACCACTACACTACGCGGCTCTCATTTTCACATGTCATTTTCTTTTTATAATAACAATTATTTGAGACGTTATGTGAAGATGATAGAGTTTCATCGTTGCACAGCGTGTCAGATTGGTTCTTGTTCGAAAAAGAGAACCCACACACAACCCCCCACCCCCAAATCCAGCTCGCATTCTACGAGTTTGGACAGTTTCCAGCTTCCAACGCAGCGCATGAGAAAGATGAGAAAGTTTACAATGATTGGAGAGACGAGATAAAGAGGGATTGCACATAGTGGTTTTTTTCTTCTTCTGCGAAGTGAATATGGCAGAAGGGGTGGCCAACGTGTATTATGGAAAATTGACAGTGCTGCCACGCACCAGTTTCTTATCGTTTCTTATCATGCTGACATTGCAAAACGCATCTGTCGTGAAATGTTTTATCGCGATTGGAAAATAGCGTGAGTAGAGTGAAGGCCACACCCCTTATCTTCCTTTGTTTTGCGCTCTCCGCCTGATTCAATGGATCTTAATGGTTGTTTAAAGACCCAGTGGCCTATTCCTGACGATTTTTAATCATTTGTGCGTCACAATACGGTTATTAAAATGCAGGTTGAATGAAAGTTCTACGTGCGCGCGGTGATCAGAAACGATCAGCAGACCGCTCTAAACGTGAATTTTCGATTTCATGCCACTCTGCGCTCTCTTCTTTTTGTGTGCTCTCTCCCGTTACCCTCTAAGGCAGTGTACCCTCTGATTTTCGAAGTTGAGTTAGCCGTAGAATGTTAAAAATATGTCTTAAATAAAGTTCGTTCTCATATAAAAGTTATTTCAAAGTGGCCTCAAAGTTTATCTAACTTGCTTATGAATACACTCGTTCAAGAGAAAAGTGTGCAGAAAAGTGCACAAACGTGCACGATGGGAAATGGTTTCTCCAACTTCTCGGCATTTCCGTCATATGGTACAATTGACAAAAGTGCAACATTTTTGGTCTAATTTCACATTCCGGTGCTAACTCAACTTCGAAAAACAGAGGGTACACTACGTGTTGTTTAAAGGAACACACCACTCTAAATTTCGTACATAAACTACGACTGCCACATGAAAGAATATTAAAATACAACAACTTTTCATTAATAAACTAAATGCTAAAAATGAATATAACATGTAGAAAACGCGCCGCGAAGATTTAATTTCGTAGTGAGATATACCGTCGATACCCTCTAGAGGGTCGTATACACTCGAGAACGGTATTCCTCACTACGTTTTTCGGAGCTTTGCGTCGAATTTTCAATGTGTTCCGTTCATTTAAAGGATATGGTGTATTTATGAAAAGTGATTGTATTTTCATCTTCTATCACGTGGCAGTTGTGGTTTATACACAAAATTTAGAGTGGTACGTTTCTTTAACGTGTTGTCCGTGTCGTGATTCACATGAGGATCGTTTCCGAATCCGCTTCCGATTTGAATGTTCTGAATTCACAATTAGAGAACAAAATCAAATGATCATTTAATTGTGAAGAGTGATCAGGAGATGGCGACCTCGAGTGATGGAGTGCTACAGTTCCCTGTGCCCGAGACATTCGCTCGCTTCAATGAAATGAGAAAGTAAGCAAACTCTGGCAGGGTCTGCAAGCTGTACCCAATTCCTGCCATTCCACGTGTTCCTTTCGATGATTGTTAACTGTTGTTTCTACAGATCCGGAAAACTGTGCGATGTTGTGCTCACATCGAAGGAGCACAAAACGAGTGACGACGAAATATACAGGGTAAATTGAGAACACTTAACACTTGTTCACCTTGCAATCGTCACATTGTTCAGTTCCACGTGCACAAGCTGGTTTTGTTGGCTGCGTCGCCGCACTTCGAGGAGATATTCGCGGCTGGAATGCGGGAAGCGCGCGAGAACGTCGTCGACATGGTGAACACATCATCTGACCGTATTGTAATGCCGCGTGTTGTAGGACACTGACTACATGACGCTGAAGAGCCTTGTCGAGTACATCTATACCGGACGCATAGTCATCAGTGAGTTGAGATGTTGAGAAAAAAAATTCTCCAAGTAGCCGTGAGCCGTGTCCACATTTCAATAAATGTGCGGTGGTCTCTTCGAAAGCAATTCCGATTCCGAGGTGTTTCGAAGGGATAACAAGGCATTTCGAAGTGTTCGGGAGTATTCCAAAGGCAAATCGGGAGTTTCTTGGATGGAGGGGGGGGGGGCGATTCCAAACGTATGTAATTGTGAAGTGTTTCGAAAGTATTCATTAGTGTTTTGAAGATACTGACCGCAACTTCAAGTGATTCCCGACTCTCCATTCTGGAAGTAACCTTGTTCAGACAGCACAACCGTGCCTCTTCTACTGCCAGAGGCTGCGTACCTCCAACTGACGTCACTCAAGTCCGCCTGCGAGAAGTCACTCGTATAGTGATGCATATAAGTCATCGAGTGTTTACAGGTACCTGATCAATGTCAAGTACGTGACGCGTCTCAACTGCATCGAAATGTGGAACTTCTCTAAGCTATATGACTGCGAGGAGATCAAAGCACTATCGTGGCAGTTCATTCGAGACTTTTTTGAGTAAGTGCTTAAATCAGTCCCGTTTACAAGCTATGACTTGAATAGAACCCTCGTTGCCTCGGAGGATCTGCCGACTCTCTCGCACGAAGACTTCTTGCGGCTAGTGCAAGGTACATATGTTTGCGATGGTTCATACAGTCCTCGTCTGACAGTTAGAGCTACAGTCAGCCAGGATCAATATGAAGTTTGGGTTTGTTCTGAAGAACATACTTCTTCATCTATCTATATGCACCTTTATCATTGATAAGAACAATACTACTGGGGAAGAGATTCCAAATTCTATGAATACGAAAAGGAGAAAGGACTGTGATTTTAGAAGAGTATAGTTTGAGTGAATGACCGCAAAGTTTTCGTGTTTGAGTTGAGCTAGACAGTGTCAGTGGTATTAGGTGTGCAAATATATGTCCATAAATATATGCATGCGCCAAAGAAAGATCAATAATTGAGCGTCTCATACACAATGTTTCTAACCCTAGAGTTTTCAACCGCTGTTTAAATTATGCTTTAGGAAGCAGGTACTCTCTAACTTTTTCAAGAAGGTATGAGAGTTGTCCAAAAGGCAAGAATTTTTTTTTCTTTTTTGATTTTCCAAAATGCATGACAGTGCATTTCGAAAGACTCAAAGTCAATTGGCGATTTATCAACCAATCAGACACCCTTGTCACATCACCTGCTATTCGCTTATCAAAATCAGGTACATCATCCGAAATGAACATCTTACCCCCCCCCCCCCCCCCGCATATACATACTAGTGTACGAAGTCGACCGATCTTTTTGAGTCTAACTTTTTCACCAAGTATTTAACATACTTCACTAATTGTGATGTAGTAGACCGGTTTTTAAGAAACAAAAGTTGTCTATCAATAACAAGATTACAATTCCACATATGGTTTCGCATTTGACATGTGTTCATTACCAACGTCCCTCATCCCCACTTCGCACACAGACATGGGCATCAACTGCTCCGAGACGGCGCTGTTCGAGGCTGTGATGGCGTGGGTGCGCGGACACAACGACGACGAGAACAAGGGAGAACGCAAGAAGCACCTGGCACAGTACGTGCTTGTTCAAATACTCTTACGAAAGTAACCGACCTTGCTTACTAGCCCCAACTGCGGGCAGATTAATGCAACTTACCACGAAGCACCCACGTGAAAGAACCAATAAATATGTAAGAAGTAATGACAAATCTAGGGGTCCAAGATAATTTTTCAACTTGGCCAAAATCGACCCACTTAGGCTCATCGACCCACTTAGGAAAATGTCCACTTTTTGGGCCTATCACTTCTGCCGGCAGCTTGATTATCGACTACTCGAATCGCGCGGGAAATTGAGAGAGTGCACAGAGAGCGCGCGCTTGCAAGAGAGACCAGACGGCGAAGCCCAGCGATTACAAGTATATGTTGACAGAATTTGGCAAACGAGGTGTCATTCGAACTGTTATGATCTGAAAATAGTTTTCTGAAAAGGGCGCGTCATAGTTTTGAGTTCTGCGCGCGGTGCGCGCGAATAACCAAAGAAGCGCTGAGCCCGCGCGCGCAGGCGGGTTGGACCCCCAGACAATTCGATGTTCCACTTGTCACCCCAGGCTGCTGTCGCACGTTCGTCTCACGGGTCTCATGCGCTCGTGCCTCCTCGACACAGTCTACCACGAGACGCTCGTCCGAGAAGACGAACAGTGCAATGAGATGCTCGTCGCCGCCATGCGTGTGAGTACGTGTACGTGTGTACCAACAGAGAACGACAAGGAGTCAGCTAAAACAAGAGAGACAGACGGTGAGAGCACCGTATCCGAGTCGCAAGCGAGGTAGAACTATGGAACTGTTTATATGGATCTGTAATGCCCATGTGTAGTGCCCATAGCACTGCGGCCAGTCTCGATCCCATAGCACTCGAAGGCGCTTTGAGAAGTAGTTCAAAGTCGGTGGTCAGAGTAGCCTGACCGAGTTTCCGACAAGGGATAGTCGTATTGTGTGGGAGTGTCTGTTTGCAGACGCTTCTCCGCGAGCCTCTCAAGCACACGCGGCCTGTGCTGCGCGGCATCGGCATGCCTCTCGCGTGGAAGCTCGACAAGAAGAAGTGGACGCGACTCTGCGACCTGCTGCATGACAGGTTTGTGGGCAGTCACAATCACAGATGTCACTGACTGTTTCATATCAGATGCTTTCACTGCTCGGCCGAGCTGGACGGTCTTCTGTACAGCGT
>CAWZYM010000205.1:85000-105000 GCA_963966185.1 Rhabditoides inermis | reverse complement strand
AATCTTGTCACACATTTTGTTGCAAGTTACTTGTTGGGATTAAGAGTACCCTGAATACCTGACTCCCCTGAATACCAGTGCGATGGTCCGGATTAGCGTATGCATTAATGCACTCTATTCACGGCCCCTCTGGCCATGTGTATGACCCCAATCGATGCAATAGAGGGGCGCGGCTGCTGCGCAGCCGCGCTCTCTTATCAGTGTATAGCGCGCAACACCACGCGCATGTTGTGACTGCCAATAAACATCTTCTGGCCCGTGTTGTCACTGTGGACGAAGGATACGACTAACCATCGTATTGCATGGAGCTTCTACCTGCCAAATTCACGTCGTCGGAACTGTATTCCATCTGTTCAACGTCGCTGTAATTTGGAAAAGATCTCGGGTACCGCTACACCCGCATTCCGTCCGCCCGGAGCCACCATCTACACTCCTTCGGAGACAAGCGGAGCAGCACTGTGAGTCCCATCTGGTCGATTTCTCCCGATGGCTATCGACAACTTGCTGTGCTGTTGTTATTCGCTGTACCACAACACATCGTTTAACGCCAGTTGCAGTCTATAAAATTGGCCTGCAGTCTACAATACTATATTCGAATTACGTCATTTCACTGACCATCTCCTTATTTCTATATCCCCCGTATTCTGGACTTGAACCACCCAGAATAGCCGCGTGAGTGTCCCAGCACGCGTGCCGAGTCCCCTTTCCCTGCCACACTTGACTATATTCCGAGTGATACGACCCCAGTCCCATTGCCGCCGAGCTATATTGATGCAGAGACGAGCAGAGCCAAGGAGCCCTCGCCACATCACCCCTGGTACCGACCAGAGGGATCGCCAAGGAGCGAAGCCGTGCGAGCACCGTCCCCCTAGACAGGAGAGTAGACGGGGACAGGTCGCGGTGAGCCAATAAGTAGTACACTGTCTTTTAGTCGTCCTCAGTAGTGCACTATTGCTCAGTCCGTTAGGTTCATGAATACTCCGCTTCATTGTACCTGTATCTTGGATAGTCATATTGTAGTGTTGTGCATTGCTTAGATCTCGAGGGCGAGATCATGTTAGAGGGGTGGGATGCGATGGTCCGGATTAGCGTATGCATTAATGCACTCTATTCACGGCCCCTCTGGCCATGTGTATGACCCCAATCGATGCAATAGAGGGGCGCGGCTGCTGCGCAGCCGCGCTCTCTTATCAGTGTATAGCGCGCAACACCACGCGCATGTTGTGACTGCCAATAAACATCTTCTGGCCCGTGTTGTCACTGTGGACGAAGGATACGACTAACCATCGTATTGCACCAGTACCCTGAATACCTCATTCCCGTTTTCGAAATTTGTATATTTGCATGCGTATGTTTACACAGAAAATTTACAGTTATAAAAACATCGTTTTTGTTTGAAAGAGCAGGTTTGTTTTGAAATTTTAGTCAGCTGCGAAGAGATTTTATGCATGTGCTTTTGTTGAATCAGATCAAAACAAACCACTCCTCTTTACTCATGTACTTTTCGAAAGAGAATACGTCGATATAATTGTGATTTATTTTCACACATACCGTTGACATAGTTTAGAGTGATGGATAGCATCTTCTCCTCCCCGGCGCGCACTTCTCCACAGCGAATGCATTGCGAGTTGACGGCCAGTTCAGTCTCCAAAACATCTTGAAGACGACCACGCTCCTCTTTGGACAAGCTCTGCAAAAACAATTAGGTGAAGATCAGGATGGGGAATCGGGCAAACAATAGAATACCTTGTCGAGACAAGCGACGATCGAGTTGAATGCAAGCTGGATCTTGGCAGGCTGATCGGGGATAGCCGACGCGTCTCCTCCCGCGTCCCGCAACGCCCGCACGAGGTTGTGACTCTGCAACAGCAAGTACATCTCCCATTCACATCAGCCTCCAACACAGCACACGCATCTCACTCACCGACGCTGGCTGGCTGGGAGACTTGTCGGCGAGCATTCGGAAGAGAAATCCAAGTTCGCAGCACATGCAGTGCTCCTTCTCGCACAGATGGCACATCAACAGCGAACGCACCGTCGAAACATGATACAGCCGCTAAACACATAGACATAACCGACAATGTTTCCAAGTGCGAATCGTGTACACATACCGCGACAACGGGGTTGACGTGTGCGCATGCAGGGGTGCTCTCGATCGTTCGGTGCGATTGTAGCGACGGAGTGAAGGGTCGTCCATGACGAGTCGATTCCTCTTCACGGGCATCTTCTTATAGTAGATGGGAATCACGGGGACGCCACGTCCATCCCACTACTCTAGGGACCACAACGTGAGATGCAGAGAGTGAGTCGAAATCATGTAACATTTTCTCACTGGACGCATGATTTGCTCTAATTAGCATAGAACGGATTGCCCTTCCGCGCTGATTCCAACGGTATTCGATTTATGGTATCACGTGCTCTGTAAAGCAGTGAAAATCGATAAAATGTGATTTGATGACGTCATATTTCTTTGATCTAGCCGCCAGGGTCAAAAATGAATAATGAAACATGATGTCATAAGATACGTAGTCAATCAAGTTATGATTGATTACAATCATACAGAGCGTTATGAAAGCATTAGAAACCGATTTCTTCATAATTTTGCTATTGGTGACGTCACCAGTGCTTTGATCTAGCCGCCGTCTGTCGCACTGTGAGCGCAAGCTTGGGTGCGCGCGCGCCGCGCGGAATTGGAGCGCAATGTGAACGAGACCCTATGAACACTATATATTTTTGAAATCAGCTTGAAACGAACTACATTAATATGGCAAATGCTATATCACATTCAAATATCTGAAAATCTCATTGTGGTCGTACCTGTAAAGCAGATTTTCGAATACAAACGAAACATACAAAGAGGGTCCTGCAGTGACCAGAGAAACAGACTAGACTCTAACGACTACACCCTCCCCAAGACCCTATTCCCCTACAGTAAGACAACGAGCATAAGATCTTAAGTTTATCTACAGGCAAGAGGTAATGGGCTAGTTTCCGGCGACAGCGGGCCAGGGGAGGAGTCAGTCGGATGACTGGCCCCGATTAGTCGACGGATGGGGTTCTTATAGTCGTGCTTGAGTGGTGGGCGAGGCGGTCGCCGCCGAGCGATCTGGAATGTAAACACCATTATCCAGAGTGGTAATCTCCGAGAGCTTAGGAAAGGATATGTTGTGAGAGGATCTGCGGGTGACTCGTGGAATGTGAAGTGAATCCGCACATTATATCTCACAAAATAGAATAGGGAGAATAGGGACCATCCAGTATATGTCTGTCCCTTACACCTACCCTCCTCCAACAAAAAGACCGCCCTCGGTCTTTCGGGTGAGACTCACCTTACTCGACTTGGATAACTTTCTGCCTGTCCGGGCCAAACACGTCTTGCGGGTTCACATGTTTGCGATATCTACACTTCTCGCACTGTGGCTTTCGAAGAAGTATGCGCACTTGACTCTTGAGAATCAGAAAACGTGGAAGAGTACACCCCTGGCATGTTTTGAATCGAACCAAACAATATATAAGCAATTTGCCTGGTAGATGACAAGAAGTGTCAATATTGCACCAATCTTTGAACTGCAAAAAGTGTTGTTTTGTCAAAAGTAATCACACCGAAGTTCCCAAATTTATTGCAGAATGATGTGAAACAAGGTATCGTTGCTCAATGAAACACTCAATCTGTACAATACAACTGAAGATCGAGCAACGCGAAATCGAAAGACACGTAACAATCGAACATCATTGGCGTTCTATCCAGACACGAGTTGTAGAACAGTGGCATTTCTGGTTTTCTGGTAGCTTTGATCACGACCAGACCGTTCGTTCTGATAAACGGCATCGCGAAAGCGTTGTTCAGTGGCTACGTCACTGCTCTTCCCATTCCCCCTGGTATGCCGCAATAGGAAAGCTTGGAACCTGAAAGTTTTCTTTCTTTGTTGAATACACAAGTGATTGAGCTGGGTACGGGAAACAGCATTCCCACATGAAAATTGAACATTGAACGCTGAACAGACGAATCACGAACATTGGACAGACATATCACATATCCTCAGTGAATCCTTCCTCGTGGTCGTCGTGGTCGACGCACTGAATTTTGTTCGTGGATTTGTAATGGGCTCGGTACGGGAAACGGCATTCCCACATAAAATTGGACATAGGACACTGGACGGACACATAACGCCTTACCTCGCTCTCCATGAGGGCGTCTGAGTTGGCGCGAGGGTGAGAATTAGGGGCGGCGCGCAGCGGCGCCCGTTTGTTTTGAGCTGTGACGCGCGCAACACGCCACTCCCAAGGCACACACGATTTCTCTATTCTAATACAATATACTTAATTAGTGTGCGTTATTTGTTAGAATATCACTTTGTAAGACCTATGAGTATGATTCGTGAAACCAATATCGGTTGCGGCATCCAAAAACCGCCCTCTCTTGCTCTCTCCCGCTTTGCCACTAAACGTGTTTACGACGGCGGCGGCGGCGACGACGGTGTGCATCACGTAAGCTCCGCCCACTGCACTTTGCGCTCATTGGTCGCTCGGCTCTCTTGCGTGCGCACTCTGATTGGCTGAGCGCATGCCCCGCCCTTCGTTCACCCACTCTCGTGTCGGCTCGCCGTCCAGGCCACCGCCCCAGTTTTGGCGCGAAAACTGTGGGGGGAGGGGAGTGTGCGGAGCGGAGTGAGTGGGTAAGAGAGAGAGACGCGAAATAGCGCGTGTCAATGAGAGACTGGCATTGGCAGGCGCACGAGCGATTCGACAAAGCAGTGCGTTTCCATATTCAGGATACGTTTTCTAAAGTTTCGAATATGTATACATAACATGTTCGGCACATCAACCTGAAAAACAATTTCTTCGAAATTTGAGAAAAGGACATCCATTCTCTTTCGAAAAGTACACGAGTAAAGAGGAGTGGTTTGTTTTGATCTAATTCAACAAAAGCACATGCATAAAATCTCTTCGCAGCTGACTAAAATTTCAAAACAAACCTGCTCTTTCTGATCGATGAAAAATATAGTATGCACTATAATCGTGTCATACATTTTGTTGCAAGTTACTTGTTGGGATTAACAGTATCCTGAATACCTGAACTCAACATGCTAACAAGAAAACAATTAGAGTTTTAAAACATCGTTCGAAAGAGCAGGTTTGTTTTGAAATTTTAGTCAGCTGCGAAGAGATTTTATGCATGTGCTTTTGTTGAATTAGATCAAAACAAACCACTCCTCTTTACTCGTGTACTTTTCGAAAGAGAATTGTTGTTATGTTTCAGTCGCGGCTGGCGGCGATAGCCGCCAGCCGTCGACTAGGGTTTTAATTTTTGAAACGAAACTGTTAAAATATTGGTATGGAGAAAATTCTTCATCTCCTTTCTCTTCTCCTTTCCCTTCTTTTTCCTTTTCATTCGTTTTGTCCTTGCAAGTCTTGGGAACAGATTCCTTGATTCTTAAGGGAGGCGGTTGCACTGAGGAATGACCGGAAATCGTTGAGTTCGGAAGCAATGTTTGTATTTTGCCCTGCTCGGCAACAATCGTAAAACACGCAGATGACGCTCATAGTGACGTCACGACAAGCAATTGCGAAATGTGCGAATAGCAGGCAATGTGCGAAAAGCGAGGCTTGCTCGGAATCGATTCCGTTTCCGCCGCGCGTTCGTTTATTGATCTGATCCTATATTGTTCCATTCAGAATGGCGGATCCGCCCCGTCTTCTGACCGTCCGTCTACCGATTCCCGACGACCGAAGCGACTTCAACAAGCAGCTAGTAGGGGTGAGTGATGGGGATATCGATCGATGGATGGCATGTTGCCAGCTCTTGATGCTGCATGGCTGCGGTGTGTGGCAGAACAGCGACGAAGCCACCGTCGACGTCTCTCGCACCGCCGACTGGAGAGCTGTCTACCTGCACATTGCACAGGTAAGTGGACGAGGAGACAGGTACGACTGGCGAGTGTACGTTTCAGCTGGTGCAGTCTGCTGGCAACGGGGCGAGTGTCGGGTTCGAGTCGGGTCAGGGAGGAGAAGAGAAGGAGAAGACAGCGGGGGAAGAGCGGGTATGTTGCGTGAACGGGGAAAGAGCGGGTGTGTGGAGGGAATAGGCTAGGATAGGGGTGTGTGATGAAAGTGAATCTGCAGAAGAGCGCAAGAGGAAGGCGGGAGAGCGCGCGGGCGACGGCTGACGATGACGTCACTGTGGGGGTGGGATGGGATTGTGTATTGATTTGTTGACTCTTTTTAGATGAGTCGGCAAAAGAGCAAGAAGAAGAAGAAGCGGGTCGACTCGATTGGCGAGGACTTCGCAAAGAAGGCGAAGCACACTGGGGAGGTGCGATGACTTTCAATGGTTCACACTCGCATTGTAGGGTAAGGGCGAGAGAAGCGAGAAGAGCGGGGAGAAAGACATTGCGCTGAAGGTGGAGCACACTGCAGAGGTGGATTCAACTCCGGTTTTTATATGTTCACATTGATCGTTTAGGGAAAGGGTTCGACTCGCGAGAAGACCAGAGAGAAGAAGGGAGACGACGACCCGATTGGAGAGAAGAAGAGGAGGCGAGAGCGAGAGGAGGAGAGACAGGATGCACCTGACAAGGTGAGTGCGTTCAATTACATTGTTGTTGCACTACTATTGCATATGAGCCGATGCGTGATCGCGAGAGGCCGGTGGAGAATGGTTTGACAGAAGCAGAGGAGGAGAGACAGCGACTGCGGGAGGCCGCTGTTCAACTCGCCCTATCACTCCCGCAACAGACAGAGTGCAAGGTGGGTGGGCATCTCTCTCTCTCTCTCCTCTCTCTCTCTCTCTCTCTCTCTTTCTCTCTCCTTCTCTCTCTCTCTCATTCTCTTCCTTCAGATGCCTGACTGTTCCTTTCCCTCTCTGGCTCTCTGAAGGCCCTTCGGAGGCATGTGGCTGTTTACCACTACAACGGACGCTCACTATTCCGATGCATCCACTGTCACTTCAAGGCTAACGGTCCATTTCTGGAAACGTTTTAAACATAATTGTTTTTAAATTTTATTTGTTGTTTGAAATAGCGTTCTATACAACATTTTTCCTCCAGTTCGCAAGTCGGTTCGACAGCATGTGGAGGAGTGTCACTCGGATGCTGATTCATCGGAGAATGCTGTGAAGGACCGCAGGAGCGACAAGGTGAGGAGAGAGAGATAGAGAGAGGAGAGAGAGAAAGAGAGAGAGAGATAGATAGATAGAGAGAGAGAGAGAGAGAGAGAGAGAGAGAGAGAGATTGCAGACGTGGATCTCCATCTGGCAGCTCGTTCTCTCGTGTTTCGGAGTGAAGGAGGAGGAGAAGGAGGAAGACGTAGTGGACTTGATGTGGCGCCAACTGCGGGATCGAGACAATGCACAGCCAATGGAACAGTGAGAAGGAAACATATAGTATCATGGCATTTCATTGTTCAGGTCTCCGATGAAATCGGATCAATCGAGTGACTGCGAATGGAGGGAGGAGGTAGCTATGGAAGAGAGACAGAGTGGAGACGACAATGAGTAAGTCATTACACGATCGATTGATTGCATTCGTTGTATTTGAGGTGTTCGTTGGAGACAAGAGAGACGAGGGAAGAGGAGGAGGGGGTGACTCGCAGGAAGCGGGCTGACAAGGAGGGAGGGGACAGGGGAGACGAGTAAGTAGCTAGGACTGATAAGGCTCACATAGTATCATTATCCCGTGCAGTTCTTCGGTCAGCTCCGACCACGTGACAAGCGAATCTGACGACGAGCTATTGTTTCGTGATTCAATATCACCTTATGCGCGAATACAAACGAAAAGAAGTAGAGAGCCTCAGAAGTAGAGAGTTACCAGTATTTCCTTTCAGGTACTCGTGGTGTCCGACCTCGCACCGCCTCCCCGTTTGGATATACGCATTCATGCGGATTGTACTGTACAGGTACGTTACGTTTTCCATTACAGGTAGCCAAAATTATTACCCTCATCCTCTCATATTACCCTCTCATATGTACACGCATTACTTATTATTATTATCCTGTGTTTGAAAAACTTCGAATTTCCAGTGTTTCGTATCCGATAATTCTGGCGACTGTGAACACGCTGGTCACCGAGATACTCGGACCCCGGAAACAGGTAAATCAAACGTCCATACGATTTTTTCTCTCGAAGAGATCTCGATTCGTATTCCACGATGCGTATTCACTCCATGGAACGGACATTGAACGAAGTAGCCAGAGCGTTATACTCCGATCTACCTCGCGTACAGATGTTATACGGTGCTCTGACAGTCTGGCTCGAGCCCACCCCCCCCCCCCCCCCCCACGAGAATAGAACCATAGTTATCACTAGCATTGTATTTTCAGGGTATGTGGCAGGGCGGGGTCGCGTTTTCCGGCAGCGTCGGTCAGTTCATCGCTCCGATCACCATGACGTATGTTTATTTCAATAGAATATTGTTCATTCCAATATTCCAGGGAGCTGTTCGAATCGACGGGCTATGTGTGGATCACTGTCGGCCCGTTCTCGCTATGCTGCGCAGCTATCGCCCTCATTTGCATATTCTACAAGAGACTCATTCCTCTCAAGATCATTCAGCAAGTGTAGCCACTCACTATAGACAGTTGACAGTTCAAATCGAAGATCACTTTCGCATTGTTAAACGAAGAGTGGCTACGCTTGCAATATTCGCGTTTTACAGGTGTTCTGTGTTCACTTCGACTCACTTTTATGTCAAAATTCCTAGGTGTAGGAAGACCATTACAAGTATACGGTATTGTGATCACAAGCAACAATCAAATGTGTATACGGACAGCTAATAAAACTATTTGTGTTAGCGCTTATTGAATCTACATAGAGGCGGCAGCAGTAACAACGCAATGAACATTTTTCAACAATGGTTGGTAACATTAAAAAAACACTTCAAATAATGTCTACTTAATAGTAAAATCTCACTACTGCTCTTTTTTCTTTAACTCCCGATTCTTCTCCACTCTTTCTCCTCCTTCTCCACTCACTGATCCGCGCGGCTCTCGAAAAGAAGCACTGCGGAACCTGAACAGCAACCCCCCCTCTCCCTGTCTTTCTTTCTCTCTCTGTCTCTCTCTCTCCTCTCTCTCCCTCCATATCTTCCTCTCTCTCTCTCTCTCTTTCTCTCTCTCTCTCTCTCTCTCTCTCTCTCTCTCTCTCTCTCTCTCTCTCTCTGTCTCTCAACACGATCAGATGTCAACGAAGCAAGCACCCTTCATCCTCACGTTCTATGTTCTTACCACACTTTGTTTCACACTTCCACCTTCCCTCCACCCTAGACTGTAGTCTTCATCACCTGCCGCAGGTCACTCAAGATGCGGTTCCCATAGACTTTGCATCGTTCACACAAATGCTTGTGGAAACACACTGAGAAATAAATTGGTTGTGGGGTATTGTGCCCACGGACATCCCATTTGAATCGGAGCCGCGGGCGAATCCGATCACTGCGACCCAAGGAGGTAATTGATATTCGAGTAGGCGTGGTGCCACGGGCAGAGTTACTTCCGACCATACCGCCCTTCTCTCTCCTGACACAGTTTAGTTATTCTCTTCCTGTTCTACTCGGATCATGCCCTCATTCTTATTTTTTCGTTCTCCTCTCCACTTCTCGTCGCCCTATTGATTTATCGATTATATCATTGCTTCCCGTTAATATCATGTTTCGTGTTATATCATAGGATATGGAAGCAGATACTCGATACAGTAGTGCTCCTTACTCTTCTCTTCGAAACTGCTTTGATTAAGTTTGACTAATCTATGTTGCTCTATACGTTGCTCCATTGTTGATTTTCGATTGTTCCTGATGACACTTTTTCAGTTCGTTAACCTCTATCACACCTGTTATATATAATTGTTTCCTCGGCGTTATTATGTTTTGCAAACTATTACAACTCACGTTATTCGCGTTGAACGTTCGAATGTGTCTGACTCAGCTGGCTGGAACAGAGTGCACTTGCCGCCTGCTGCCACGCCATTCCACACAGTACTCGTCCGCCCCTGTCCCCATTCGAAGGAGCGCGCCAAGCCGAGCATCACCTGCCGCAGGTCACTCAAGATGCGGTTCCCATAGACTTTGCATCGTTCACACAAATGCTTGTGGAAACACACTGAGAAATAAATTCCGTTTGAGCTCGTGTCCAATAGATTTACAGTGCACTGAACAGTACTGACAGCAGAAATTTTATCTCTCATTAGAGAGGGCGCGCAGCGCACATTCGAACGTTCAACGCGAATAACGTGAGTTGTAATAGTTTGCAAAACATAATAACGCCGAGGAAACAATTATATATAACAGGTGTGATAGAGGTTAACGAACTGAAAAAGTGTCATCAGGAACAATCGAAAATCAACAATGGAGCAACGTATAGAGCAACATAGATTAGTCAAACTTAATCAAAGCAGTTTCGAAGAGAAGAGTAAGGAGCACTACTGTATCGAGTATCTGCTTCCATATCCTATGATATAACACGAAACATGATATTAACGGGAAGCAATGATATAATCGATAAATCAATAGGGCGACGAGAAGTGGAGAGGAGAACGAAAAAATAAGAATGAGGGCATGATCCGAGTAGAACAGGAAGAGAATAACTAAACTGTGTCAGGAGAGAGAAGGGCGGTATGGTCGGAAGTAACTCTGCCCGTGGCACCACGCCTACTCGAATATCAATTACCTCCTTGGGTCGCAGTGATCGGATTCGCCCGCGGCTCCGATTCAAATGGGATGTCCGTGGGCACAATACCCCACAACCAATTTATTTCTCAGTGTGTTTCCACAAGCATTTGTGTGAACGATGCAAAGTCTATGGGAACCGCATCTTGAGTGACCTGCGGCAGGTGATGAAGACTACAGTCTAGGGTGGAGGGAAGGTGGAAGTGTGAAACAAAGTGTGGTAAGAACATAGAACGTGAGGATGAAGGGTGCTTGCTTCGTTGACATCTGATCGTGTTGAGAGACAGAGAGAGAGAGAGAGAGAGAGAGAGAGAGAGAGAGAGAGAAAGAGAGAGAGAGAGAGAGGAAGATATGGAGGGAGAGAGAGGAGAGAGAGAGACAGAGAGAGAAAGAAAGACAGGGAGAGGGGGGGTTGCTGTTCAGGTTCCGCAGTGCTTCTTTTCGAGAGCCGCGCGGATCAGTGAGTGGAGAAGGAGGAGAAAGAGTGGAGAAGAATCGGGAGTTAAAGAAAAAAGAGCAGTAGTGAGATTTTACTATTAAGTAGACATTATTTGAAGTGTTTTTTTAATGTTACCAACCATTGTTGAAAAATGTTCATTGCGTTGTTACTGCTGCCGCCTCTATGTAGATTCAATAAGCGCTAACACAAATAGTTTTATTAGCTGTCCGTATACACATTTGATTGTTGCTTGTGATCACAATACCGTATACTTGTAATGGTCTTCCTACACCTAGGAATTTTGACATAAAAGTGAGTCGAAGTGAACACAGAACACCTGTAAAACGCGAATATTGCAAGCGTAGCCACTCTTCGTTTAACAATGCGAAAGTGATCTTCGATTTGAACTGTCAACTGTCTATAGTGAGTGGCTACACTTGCTGAATGATCTTGAGAGGAATGAGTCTCTTGTAGAATATGCAAATGAGGGCGATAGCTGCGCAGCATAGCGAGAACGGGCCGACAGTGATCCACACATAGCCCGTCGATTCGAACAGCTCCCTGGAATATTGGAATGAACAATATTCTATTGAAATAAACATACGTCATGGTGATCGGAGCGATGAACTGACCGACGCTGCCGGAAAACGCGACCCCGCCCTGCCACATACCCTGAAAATACAATGCTAGTGATAACTATGGTTCTATTCTCGTGGGGGGGGGGGGGGGGTGGGCTCGAGCCAGACTGTCAGAGCACCGTATAACATCTGTACGCGAGGTAGATCGGAGTATAACGCTCTGGCTACTTCGTTCAATGTCCGTTCCATGGAGTGAATACGCATCGTGGAATACGAATCGAGATCTCTTCGAGAGAAAAAATCGTATGGACGTTTGATTTACCTGTTTCCGGGGTCCGAGTATCTCGGTGACCAGCGTGTTCACAGTCGCCAGAATTATCGGATACGAAACACTGGAAATTCGAAGTTTTTCAAACACAGGATAATAATAATAAGTAATGCGTGTACATATGAGAGGGTAATATGAGAGGATGAGGGTAATAATTTTGGCTACCTGTAATGGAAAACGTAACGTACCTGTACAGTACAATCCGCATGAATGCGTATATCCAAACGGGGAGGCGGTGCGAGGTCGGACACCACGAGTACCTGAAAGGAAATACTGGTAACTCTCTACTTCTGAGGCTCTCTACTTCTTTTCGTTTGTATTCGCGCATAAGGTGATATTGAATCACGAAACAATAGCTCGTCGTCAGATTCGCTTGTCACGTGGTCGGAGCTGACCGAAGAACTGCACGGGATAATGATACTATGTGAGCCTTATCAGTCCTAGCTACTTACTCGTCTCCCCTGTCCCCTCCCTCCTTGTCAGCCCGCTTCCTGCGAGTCACCCCCTCCTCCTCTTCCCTCGTCTCTCTTGTCTCCAACGAACACCTCAAATACAACGAATGCAATCAATCGATCGTGTAATGACTTACTCATTGTCGTCTCCACTCTGTCTCTCTTCCATAGCTACCTCCTCCCTCCATTCGCAGTCACTCGATTGATCCGATTTCATCGGAGACCTGAACAATGAAATGCCATGATACTATATGTTTCCTTCTCACTGTTCCATTGGCTGTGCATTGTCTCGATCCCGCAGTTGGCGCCACATCAAGTCCACTACGTCTTCCTCCTTCTCCTCCTCCTTCACTCCGAAACACGAGAGAACGAGCTGCCAGATGGAGATCCACGTCTGCAATCTCTCTCTCTCTCTCTCTCTCTCTCTCTCTCTATCTATCTATCTCTCTCTCTCTTTCTCTCTCTCCTCTCTCTATCTCTCTCTCCTCACCTTGTCGCTCCTGCGGTCCTTCACAGCATTCTCCGATGAATCAGCATCCGAGTGACACTCCTCCACATGCTGTCGAACCGACTTGCGAACTGGAGGAAAAATGTTGTATAGAACGCTATTTCAAACAACAAATAAAATTTAAAAACAATTATGTTTAAAACGTTTCCAGAAATGGACCGTTAGCCTTGAAGTGACAGTGGATGCATCGGAATAGTGAGCGTCCGTTGTAGTGGTAAACAGCCACATGCCTCCGAAGGGCCTTCAGAGAGCCAGAGAGGGAAAGGAACAGTCAGGCATCTGAAGGAAGAGAATGAGAGAGAGAGAGAAGGAGAGAGAAAGAGAGAGAGAGAGAGAGAGAGAGGAGAGAGAGAGAGAGATGCCCACCCACCTTGCACTCTGTCTGTTGCGGGAGTGATAGGGCGAGTTGAACAGCGGCCTCCCGCAGTCGCTGTCTCTCCTCCTCTGCTTCTGTCAAACCATTCTCCACCGGCCTCTCGCGATCACGCATCGGCTCATATGCAATAGTAGTGCAACAACAATGTAATTGAACGCACTCACCTTGTCAGGTGCATCCTGTCTCTCCTCCTCTCGCTCTCGCCTCCTCTTCTTCTCTCCAATCGGGTCGTCGTCTCCCTTCTTCTCTCTGGTCTTCTCGCGAGTCGAACCCTTTCCCTAAACGATCAATGTGAACATATAAAAACCGGAGTTGAATCCACCTCTGCAGTGTGCTCCACCTTCAGCGCAATGTCTTTCTCCCCGCTCTTCTCGCTTCTCTCGCCCTTACCCTACAATGCGAGTGTGAACCATTGAAAGTCATCGCACCTCCCCAGTGTGCTTCGCCTTCTTTGCGAAGTCCTCGCCAATCGAGTCGACCCGCTTCTTCTTCTTCTTGCTCTTTTGCCGACTCATCTAAAAAGAGTCAACAAATCAATACACAATCCCATCCCACCCCCACAGTGACGTCATCGTCAGCCGTCGCCCGCGCGCTCTCCCGCCTTCCTCTTGCGCTCTTCTGCAGATTCACTTTCATCACACACCCCTATCCTAGCCTATTCCCTCCACACACCCGCTCTTTCCCCGTTCACGCAACATACCCGCTCTTCCCCCGCTGTCTTCTCCTTCTCTTCTCCTCCCTGACCCGACTCGAACCCGACACTCGCCCCGTTGCCAGCAGACTGCACCAGCTGAAACGTACACTCGCCAGTCGTACCTGTCTCCTCGTCCACTTACCTGTGCAATGTGCAGGTAGACAGCTCTCCGTGAATCCGTGAGCTCCTCGTGCATGATACCGCACGTCAGAAGACCCTCGAAGTAAGTATTGTTATTCACAATTCGAAAAAAAAACATCTCACGGTTTGTTTTGTACGTGCAGAATTTGCACTTGTAGAGCGAGGGTCCGTTGTAGTGAGACAAAGCGTGATCGAGCATGCAATGTGAAGTACTGATGTGGATCTCCTTCTTGCATTTAGGAAACTGAAATAATTAGTAAGTCCCTTATGACAACTGAAGAAGAGCTCGACATACCATGCATTTGTACTTTCCGTGCAGCAGCCGCTTGCCGAGCTCCTTCACACGCGCCATCAGATTCTGTAATACCACAGTAAACGCATTGAGTAACAATGCAAACACATACATCGTCTCTCTCCATCTTCCTCTTCACATTCTCCCTCTCCTCCCTCTCCTTCTCCTTCTCTTCTCCTTCCTCCTCTCGAATCAAACCACGACTCTGAAAAGACAGATGAAATCATGGCATCTGCAATCACCGTATCGGAGTCGCTCCCCTCGTATGTCTCATCCGAATCGATGTCAGAATGGAGCGATGATCTGAAGTTCAAAGTATGAAATGAGAGGATAGTGTCAGACTCACTCATCGTCAGTCTCCTCTTCCTTTCCTTTCTCCTCCTCCCTCTCCCTCTTCCGGTTTCCACGCAGCCGGCGCGTCTCCCACTCTTCCTCGTCGCCAGACTCGCTCTCGTCAGCGGAACTGAAAGAAAGATTCATCCGAGCACAACTAGTGAATCACTCACTCATCCTCCTCGCGATTCTGATCCATATTCTTCCTGTCTACCCTCCTCTTCCTCAGGCTTCTCGTCTCCACTCCCTCATTGCTCGAAACGTCTTCGCTCGAGAGGTCGGTAGTCGAGGAACTAGATAGGCAATAATCATTCCAGGGAAAGTAATACCGAGCATTCCAATCAGTCAGGTCAGAGATACTCACTCGTCTCCTTGCTGCCTGTGCGTCTTCCATTCTCCTTCGTCGGCAGACTCGCCAGTCGCGCTGAAGGAACTCACCGAGGAACTGCAAGGGACTATGGAAGTCATGTCAGTTCTAACTACTCACTTGTCTCCCCTCTCTCCTCCCTTCTTGTCAGCCTGCCTGCGAGTCACCCCCTCCTTCTCTTCCCTCGTCTCTCCTGTCTCCAACGGACACCTCAAATACAAACCATGCAATCAATCGATCGTGCAGTGACTTACTCATTGTCGTCTCCTCTCTGCCTCTCTGCCACAGCCCTCTCCTCCTCCCATTCACAGTCACTCGAATAGTCCGATTTCATCGGAGACCTGAACAATGAAATGCCATGATGATATATGTTTCCGACTCACTGTTCCATTGGTTGTGCCTTCTCTCGCTCCCGCAGTTGGCGCCACATCAAGTCCACTACGTCTTCCTCCTCCTCTTCCTTCACTTCGAAACACGAGAGAACGAGCTGCCAGATGGAGATCCAGGTCTGCAATCTCTCTCTCTCTCTCTCTCTCTCTCTCCTACCTTGTCGCTCCTTCGGTCCATGACAGCTTCCTCCGACGGATCCGCATCTGAGTGACACTGCCTCGCATGTTGACGGACCGATTTGCGAACTGAACGAGAAACGTTGTATAGCGAGGGCACATAAAATTCTTTCCCGTTTTCAAATAATTACTATCGACTTGACAGTTGACTCACTGAGTGGGACAACTATGTTTAAAACATTAAACGTATCTAGAAACGGACCGTTAGCCTTGAAGTGACAGTGGGTGCATCGGAAGAGCGAGCGTCCGTTGTAGTGGTGAAGAGCCACATGCCTCCGAAGGGCCTTCAGAGAGCCAGAGACAGAGGGAGACGGACAGTCAGGCAGCTGAAAGAAGAGAATGAGAGAGAGGAGAGAGAGAGAGAGAGAGAGGGAGAGAGAGAGAGGGAGAGATGCCCACCCATCTTGCACTCTGTCTGTTGCGGGAGTGATAGGGCGAGTTGAACAGCGGCCTCCCGCAGTCGCTGTCTCTCCTCCTCTGCTTCTGTCGCACCCTCCTCCACCGGCCTCTCGCGATCACGCATCGGCTCCTATGCAATAGTAGTGCACCAGCAATGCAATTGAACACACTCACCTTATCTGGTGCACCCTGTTTCTCCTCCTCTCGACTCCTCTTCTTTTCTCCAATCGGGTCGCCTCTTCCCTTGTTCTTCCCTCCGGTCTTATCGTGAGTCGAACCCTTTCCCTACAATGCGAGTGTGAACCATAAATGGTCTTCTCACCTCTCCAGTGTGCTTCTGCATCTGCATGGTGTCCTCTCCGTTCGAACCGATGATCTTCCTCTTCTTGCTCTTCTTCCGACTCACCTGAAAAGAGTCAAAAGAAGTTAATACACGATCACATCCCACCTCCGCTGTGACGTCATCATCAGCCGTCGGTCGCGCGCTATCCCGCCTTGTTCCTGCGCTCTTCTGCAGATTCACCTCACATCTCTATCCTAGCCTGTTCACGCAACCTACCCGCTCTTCCCCCGCTGTCTTCTCCTTCTCCTCTCCTCCTCCCTGACGGGACTCGAACCCGATACTCGCCCCGTTGCCAGCAGACTGCACCAGCTGAAACGTACACTCGCCAGTCGTACCTGTCTCCTCGTCCACTTACCTGTGCAATGTCCACGTAGACAGCTCTCCAGTCGGCGGTCCGAGAGACGTCGATGGTGGCTTCGTCGCTGTTCTGCGAGACACCGCAGCCATGCAGGAGCACGAGCTAGAAACATGGCATCGATCGATCGATATCCGCATCACTCACCCCTACTAGCTGCTTGTTGAAGTCGCTTCGGTCGTCGGAAATCGGTAGACGAACGGTCAGATGACGTGGCGGATCCGTCATTCTGAAGAAAGCAATAGGATCTGACCAAACAAACGCGCAGCAAACGAAATCGATTCCACGAGAGCATCTAATTCGCACATTTCGCAATCGCTTGTCATGACGTCACTATGATCGTCATATGCGTGTTTTGAAATGTCGCAGAGCGGTTATAATAAACACAAAATAGTAAAACGAATAATAAAAACTCATAAAACACACGACAAATAGAAATTTCGAAAACATGGCACTGACTGCAGCGAACAACCATGATGACGTCACTTTTGTCTCATCTGTTTCGCGCCACTTTTCCTGTTACGTCGTTCAACTCATTTGGCGGAAACAAATTTATCGATCACTTCCACACCTCTCTCTTTTCTCAATCTCACTCTCTCTTTTCTCAATCTCACTCTCTCTTCTCTCTCTCTCACTCAAAAACACTCAAACAGTTGAAGTGTATCTGCAGATGACCTCGTATTCCTTGCGACTGAAGCTAGAGTTGATTGCTGATATGCCGGTGGTGGCTGAATAGCCTGGCGTGTCATCGGCGCCCAGATCTATATGTATCTTTGTCAGCGTATCGGACGCAACTTTTCATACCCCGAACGCCTTCAATTTTTCAATCTTCAATCTCTCGAGAATAGGCAATTCCTAAATGATGTCACTTACATTCATAAAGTTATTCACTCAAAAACGACTTTAGACTATCATGGGCTTTTTGCAATCATTCCATCTCGTACTCGCGGCTCACATGAATTTAGGATTGTTCCCTCATTCGATCACACAGGCCGTACTAGCACTTTTTTAAGCAGAACCTTCGTAATTTGGAATTCCCTTCCTCGTGACTTAGTCTCCATCAACGACCCTTCCGTCTTCAAAACACAACTCTCTACATTAGATCTTAAGCCACCTAGCAAGTTGCGCAACTTATAGAGACCTTATTTTCTTGAATCGTGTATTATTATGTTAGTATTCTTTATTTCAATTTAAACCCCATCTATACCTGCCGTTTGCCATGTTACACTGTTTGCTTACTATGTCGATTTTCCTATGTTATCGGTAATAAATCTATCTATCTATATATAAAGGTTAAGAGAGATTGCAGACCTGGATCTCCATCTGGCAGCTCGTTCTCTCGTGTTTCGAAGTGAAGGAAGAGGAGGAGGAAGACGTAGTGGACTTGATGTGGCGCCAACTGCGGGAGCGAGAGAAGGCACAACCAATGGAACAGTGAGTCGGAAACATATATCATCATGGCATTTCATTGTTCAGGTCTCCGATGAAATCGGACTATTCGAGTGACTGTGAATGGGAGGAGGAGAGGGCTGTGGCAGAGAGGCAGAGAGGAGACGACAATGAGTAAGTCACTGCACGATCGATTGATTGCATGGTTTGTATTTGAGGTGTCCGTTGGAGACAGGAGAGACGAGGGAAGAGAAGGAGGGGGTGACTCGCAGGCAGGCTGACAAGAAGGGAGGAGAGAGGGGAGACAAGTGAGTAGTTAGAACTGACATGACTTCCATAGTCCCTTGCAGTTCCTCGGTGAGTTCCTTCAGCGCGACTGGCGAGTCTGCCGACGAAGGAGAATGGAAGACGCACAGGCAGCAAGGAGACGAGTGAGTATCTCTGACCTGACTGATTGGAATGCTCGGTATTACTTTCCCTGGAATGATTATTGCCTATCTAGTTCCTCGACTACCGACCTCTCGAGCGAAGACGTTTCGAGCAATGAGGGAGTGGAGACGAGAAGCCTGAGGAAGAGGAGGGTAGACAGGAAGAATATGGATCAGAATCGCGAGGAGGATGAGTGAGTGATTCACTAGTTGTGCTCGGATGAATCTTTCTTTCAGTTCCGCTGACGAGAGCGAGTCTGGCGACGAGGAAGAGTGGGAGACGCGCCGGCTGCGTGGAAACCGGAAGAGGGAGAGGGAGGAGGAGAAAGGAAAGGAAGAGGAGACTGACGATGAGTGAGTCTGACACTATCCTCTCATTTCATACTTTGAACTTCAGATCATCGCTCCATTCTGACATCGATTCGGATGAGACATACGAGGGGAGCGACTCCGATACGGTGATTGCAGATGCCATGATTTCATCTGTCTTTTCAGAGTCGTGGTTTGATTCGAGAGGAGGAAGGAGAAGAGAAGGAGAAGGAGAGGGAGGAGAGGGAGAATGTGAAGAGGAAGATGGAGAGAGACGATGTATGTGTTTGCATTGTTACTCAATGCGTTTACTGTGGTATTACAGAATCTGATGGCGCGTGTGAAGGAGCTCGGCAAGCGGCTGCTGCACGGAAAGTACAAATGCATGGTATGTCGAGCTCTTCTTCAGTTGTCATAAGGGACTTACTAATTATTTCAGTTTCCTAAATGCAAGAAGGAGATCCACATCAGTACTTCACATTGCATGCTCGATCACGCTTTGTCTCACTACAACGGACCCTCGCTCTACAAGTGCAAATTCTGCACGTACAAAACAAACCGTGAGATGTTTTTTTTTCGAATTGTGAATAACAATACTTACTTCGAGGGTCTTCTGACGTGCGGTATCATGCACGAGGAGCTCACGGATTCACCGGAGAGATGAAAGGAGAGAAGCCGTACGTTGATCTGCGCACAGACAAGGTATACTCATGTAAGCGCATAGAAAATGTTTGCTAAAATTAGAGAGGGCGCGCCAGCGCCCTCTCGTTTGTACTGGATGTCCCCGCGCGCTAGAATGCTCAAAAACGACTTTTCCCGGATGAAGCACTTTTCCTCATTTTGAAGTGATTTCCACTGTTACATTGCATTCACATCTCTATTCGATAGAGTTATAGAAAGTTGTATTGAGTTTGATTGAATTTGAAGCGAGTTACGGAGAGTCCGCATTCGAGTGCGGATTGAGATTGGTGTCGGGCGGGCGGGCGGGCGGGCGGGCGGGCGGGCGTCGGACAATCGCTTTCGCCCCGCCCCCTCTGTGTGTGAGTGAGA
>CAWZYM010000205.1:0-75000 GCA_963966185.1 Rhabditoides inermis | reverse complement strand
GCCTTCGAAGTTAGAATGTGTATCACTCAGCTGGCTGGAACAGAGTGCTCGTCTGCACTCGCCGCCTGCTGCCACGCCCCCTCTGCGTCCACACAGTACTCGTCCGCCCCTGTTCCCCTTCGAAGGCGCGCCTTCGAAGTTAGAATGTGTATCACTCAGCTGGCTGGAACAGAGTGCTCGTCTGCACTCGCCGCCGTCTGCCACGCCCCCTCTGCGTCCACACAGTACTCGTCCGCCCCTGTTCCCCTTCGAAGGCGCGCCTTCGAAGTTAGAATGTGTATCACTCAGCTGGCTGGAACAGAGTGCTCGTCTGCACTCGCCGCCTGCTGCCACGCCCCCTCTGCGTCCACACAGTACTCGTCCGCCCCTGTTCCCCTTCGAAGGCGCGCCTTCGAAGTTAGAATGTGTATCACTCAGCTGGCTGGAACAGAGTGCTCGTCTGCACTCGCCGCCGTCTGCCACGCCCCCTCTGCGTCCACACAGTACTCGTCCGCCCCTGTTCCCCTTCGAAGGCGCGCCTTCGAAGTTAGAATGTGTATCACTCAGCTGGCTGGAACAGAGTGCTCGTCTGCACTCGCCGCCTGCTGCCACGCCCCCTCTGCGTCCACACAGTACTCGTCCGCCCCTGTTCCCCTTCGAAGGCGCGCCTTCGAAGTTAGAATGTGTATCACTCAGCTGGCTGGAACAGAGTGCTCGTCTGCACTCGCCGCCGTCTGCCACGCCCCCTCTGCGTCCACACAGTACTCGTCCGCCCCTGTTCCCCTTCGAAGGCGCGCCTTCGAAGTTAGAATGTGTATCACTCAGCTGGCTGGAACAGAGTGCTCGTCTGCACTCGCCGCCTGCTGTCACGCCCCCTCTGCGTCCACACAGTACTCGTCCGCCCCTGTTCCCCTTCGAAGGCGCGCCTTCGAAGTTAGAATGTGTATCACTCAGCTGGCTGGAACAGAGTGCTCGTCTGCACTCGCCGCCTGCTGCCACGCCCCCTCTGCGTCCACACAGTACTCGTCCGCCCCTGTCCCCCTTCGAAGGCGCGCCAACCCGAGCATCACCTGCCGCAGTACAGGTGCGTTTCCCATAGACTTTGCACCATTCACACAAGTGCTTGTGGGAACACACTGAGAAATATATTCCGTTTGAGCTCGTGTCCAATAGATCTACAGTGCACTGAACAGTACTGACAGCAGAAATTTTATCTCTCATTCATACTTGTGGCAGAATAGTCGCCACTGTGCCTTTAACGAGTCATGATCTTTCTCTTACCACTCAATGCGCACCAACGTAAACAGCATTTTAGCGCGATATTTTGACGCCATCTACCGTGTCGATGATTCTCATGACACGCCAGGCTATATCGGCCACCACCGGCATACCATCAACCGCCGCCTCATCTACAGCACCAAAACCAACAGGTGCGCGGCATTAGATTGTACGATTTTGGCAATGAGAATGTCAATCAACTCTAGCTTCAGTCGTAAGGAATACGAGGTCATCTGCAGATACAATGCAACTGCGTTAGTGTTTTTGAGTGAGAGAGAGAAAAGAGAGAGTGAGAGAGAAAAGAGAGAGTGAGATTGAGAAAAGAGAGAGGTGTGGAAGTGATCGATAAATTTGTTTCCGCCATATTAGTTGAACGACGTAACAGGAAAAGTGGCGCGAAACAGATGAGACAAAGGTGACGTCATCATGGTTGTTCGCTGCAAAGCCATGTTTACGAAATTTCTATTTGTCGTGTTTTTTATGAGTTTTTTTATGAGTTTTTATTATTTGTTTTACTATTTTGTGTTTACTATAACCGCTCTGCGACATTTTAAAACACTCCTATGATGATCATAGTGATGTCATGACAAGCGATTGCGAAATGTGCGAATTAGAGGCTCTCGCGGAATCGATTTCGTTTGCTGCGCGTTTGTTTGGTCAGATCCTATTGCTTTCTTCAGAATGGCGGATCCGCCACGTCATCTGACCGTTCGTCTACCGATTCCCGACGACCGAAGCGACTTCAACAAGCAGCTAGTAGGGGTGAGTGATGCGGTTATCGATCGATCGATGCCATGTTTCTAGCTCGTGCTCCTGCATGGCTGCAGTGTCTCGCAGAACAGCGACGAAGCCACCGTCGACGTCTCTCGCACCGCCGACTGGAGAGCTGTCTACCTGCACATTGCACAGGTAAGTGGACGAGGAGACAGGTACGACTGGCGAGTGTACGTTTCAGCTGGTGCAGTCTGCTGGCAACGGGGCGAGTGTCGGGTTCGAGTCCCGTCAGGGAGGAGGAGAGGAGAAGGAGAAGACAGCGGGGGAAGAACGGGTGTGTGAAGTGAACAGGCTAGGATAGAGATGTGAGGTGAATCTGCAGAAGAGCGCAGGAACAAGGCGGGATAGCGCGCGACCGACGGCTGATGATGACGTCACAGCGGAGGTGGGATCGTGTGTTTGCATTGTTTTTTTTTACTATCATTCTAGGCGAACCACAAGAAGAAAAAGAAGAGGAAGCGAGTCGACTCGATTCCGATTCGCGAGGACATCGTGAAGAAGGCGAAGCACACTGAAAAGGTGCATTCAACTTTGGTTTTCATATGTTCACATTGATCGTTTAGGGAGAGTGCTCGACTCGCGAGATGACCGGTTCGAAGAAAAAGGGTGGAGGAGGTCCGAAAGAAGAGGTGAAGAAGAGGCGAGCGCGCGCGGAAGAGAGACAGGACGCCAAGGTGACTGCGTTCAATTACATTGTTGTGGCACTATGTTTTATAGGAGCCATTGTGTGATCGCGAGAGGCCGGTGGAGAAGGATTCGACAGAAGCAGAGGAGAGACAGCGACTGCGGGAGGCCGCTGTTCAATTCGCCCTGTCACTCTCGCACCAGACAGAGTGCAAGGTGGGTGGGCATCTCTCTCTCTCTCTCTCTCTCTCTCTCTCTCTCTCTCCTCTCTCTCTCTCTCTTCTCTCTCTCATTCTCTTCTTTCAGCTGCCTGACTGTCCGTCTCCTTCTGTCTCCGGCTCTCTGAAGGCCCTTCGGAGGCATGTGGCTCTTTACCACTACGAGGGACGCTCGCTCTTCCGATGCAACCACTGTCACTTCAAGGCTAACGGTCAGTTTTTAGAAACGTTTTAAACATTATTGTTTTTAACTTTGTTTGTTGAAATAATTTTCTATACAAGATTTTTACTCCAGTTCGCAAGTCGGTTCGTCAGCATGTGCAGCAGTGTCACTCGGATGCTGATCAGCCGAAGAATGCTGTCAAGGACCGCAGGAGCGACAAGGTAAGGAAGAGAGAGAGAGAGATAGAGAGATAGAGAGAGAGAGAGAGAGAGAGAGTTTGCAGACCTGGATCTCTATCTGGGAGCTCGTTCTCTCGTGTTTCGGAGTGAAGGAGGAGGAGGAGGAAGACGTAGTGGACTTGATGTGGCGCCAACTGCGGGAGAGAGAGAATGCACAGCCAATCGAACAGTGAGAAGGAAACATAGTATCATGGCATTTCATTGTTCAGGTCTCCGATGAAATCGGATCAATCGAGTGACTGCGAATGGAGGGAGGACGTAGCTATAGAAGAGAGGCAGAGTGAAGACGACAATGAGTAAGTCATTACACGATCGATTGATTGCACGTTTTGTATTTGAGGTGTCTGTTGGAGACAAGGGATACGAGGGAAAAAGAGGGAGTGACTCGCAGGAAGCGGACGGTCAAGAAGGGAGAGGAAAGGAAAGACGAGTGAGTGACTGACATGGCTTCCCTTGTATAATTGGTCCCTTGCAGTTCCTCGGTCAGTTCCGACAGCGCGACTGGCGAGTCTGCCGACGAAGGAGAATGGAAGACGCACAGGCAGCAAGGCAACAAGTGAGTATATCCGATCTGACTGATCGGAATGCTCGGTATTACTTTCCCTGGAATGATTAGTGCCTATCTAGTTCCTCGGCTACCGACCTCTCGAGCGAGGATGATACGAGTGATGAGGGAGTGGAGACGAGAAGGCTGAGGAAAAGAAAGGTTGGCAGGGAGAAGATGCCGAATCACAAGGAGGATGAGTGAGTGCCTCATTGGCTGGGCTTTGATCCGCTGATGTGACTTTCTTGCAGTTCCGCTGACGAGAGCGAGTCTGGCGACGGGGGAGGGTGGGAGGCGCGCCGGCTGCGTGAAAACAGAAAGAGGGAGAGGGAAGAGGAGGAGGAGGAAGAAGAAAAAGCGGATGAGTGAGTCTGACACAATCGTCTGATTTCATACGTTGAACACCAGGTCGTCGGTTGATTCGGACGAGACATACGAGGGGAGCGACTGCGATACGGTACTTAAATATCACGTAATGACGTTATTTCATCTGTCTTTTCAGAGTCGTGATTCGATGCGGGAGCAGAAGGAGGAAAGGGAGAGGGAGAGGGAGAATGTGGAAAGGAAGATAGAGAGTGACAAGGTTGGAATTCTATTGTGTTTTTCTATATGTTGATATCACAGGATCTGGCGGCGCGTGTCAAGGAACTAGGCAAGCGACTGCTGCACGGAAAGTACAAGTGTCAGGTATGTCAATCGCTCCTTTACCCTACTATAGACAGTTTCAGTTCCATGAGTGCGAGAAGGTGATCCTCATCAGTCACGCACATTGCATGCGCGATCACGCTTTGGTTCACTACAATGGACCCTCGCTCTACAAATGCAAATTCTGCACATACAAAACGAATCGTATGTGCTCACTCAGACGGTGTCATATCTTTATTAACACTTGGAGGTCATGGTCATGCGAGGCAACACGCTCGAACTGCTCACAGCGTTACCGGAAAGACGAACAGTGAGAAGCTGTACGTGGATCTGCGCACAAACAAAGTTGGTTTTTTTTTTAAATTGTGTGTTCTAACAAAGGATCGCTAAACGGAAGACAGACTTAACATTTAGGTCTAAATTTCGCCTCAGAAATACTTCCGCATTGTATAGATAGGTTTATTACCGATAACATGGAAAAAATCGCAATTATAAACAAAAAGTGAGCAATACAAACGGCAGGTATAAACGGGGTTTCAATGATATTGTATCATATGCTCAGTCAGTAAGAGACTCAGACTTTGATCAGACTTGTCTCATTGTTTTTGTCTCGAAGCCTCAGAAGAAAGGCTGCGAAATATAGTTGGTGAAAGTATTGTCTCAATTGAACAAAGGAGTGCAACGAAATCAATTAAGACATGTACCAGGCTCTCAACTCTAATACAATTACCGAGTTACCCGCGCCTCAAAATATACACTTCCGAGTCTAAAAAAAACCTGAGCCTGTTGCTGACACTAGAATTTGATTCTGTTCGTTACTTTATAGTCTACCCGGACTTGCAACGCCATCATTCTTCGCTGTTTCGGGGCACATGGAGAGCGCGAAGAGAAGCGAAGGACTGTCAAGTGCCGTGTGAGATATATTACTGTTGTATCCTTTTGATTTTTTGTTCTCACATTATTAGCAAAGTTTTCATTTTTCGAAATAAACCAAACTCGAATCTTAGAAATGCTGCGCTCGCGTACGCAGCGCATTTTCTCACGCGGACATCCACCTCTCTCCTCCCGGCATTTACCGCTGCTCCTCATGTGGTCGCGGATTCAACCGTGAGTGTCGAATTCATTCTTCCAGTTGTCACGTATATAATTGTCAGATTTTATCGACACCAAACGTCACGTTTCCCAGTGCACCGTCGGCGCCCGTGTCGTCAACCACAGGAACAAACCCAAGGTGTGGATTTGTTTCGAGAATTCATTTATCTCTCATTTTCTCAGATTGCTGCTCGCCTCGCTTCTTTACGCGAAAAGTGCTTTCCCAACAGAAACTGGCATCACCGCCTGCCGAAGGAGAATGGAGTGAGAGGAAGGAAGACTGGCAAGCAGGGAGGAGAGAAGAGCGGCGAACATAGAAAGGTGAGGTACTTTGTGTTATGTTCAGACTTGATTGTGTTCAGAAGTCGACGTATCTGACCCGCGCGACTGCCTCGGGAGATTCCCGCGAGGAGACTGCGATGACGAGAGGAGGAGACAGAGAGGTGAGTCACATTGGATTGGAGGGAAGGGTGATTAGTGGATGTTTGCAGGACATGCAGACTGCATCGGGAGGATCACGACAGAAGGCGGGAGGAGGAGACGAGAAGAATGGACGACATGGCAAGGTGAGGTCTTCAGTCCGGACAAATGATCAATGCGGCGACTCTGCCACATAGTGTCTGAGAGAAAGAGAAAGAGAGAGAGAGAGAGAGAGAGAGAGAGAGAGAGAAACTCTTTATTCAGGCTCGGTCGTCGATTGCTTCCATGCAAGCTCAGTGCTTCCATCGCCAGAGACCGGCGGAGCAGTGAGTGGAGAAGGAGCAGCGATGGGGAGCAGTGGTGGAGCAGTGAAGACGTGTCCTCAATCGTGTAGATATTCTATGAAGATGTTATTTGTTGGTTTTGTTACTAGCTGTTGTTAGTTTCATTTCATTGTTACTTACCTGTTAATCACTCTATGATATATGACATCGATCTTCACCTTTTTTATCAGCCTCTTCTCCCAATGTGTAAATGGAAAGTAATAACAGAGTCATGTACATTTCTCGATTTCAATCTAAACTCATCTCACCATATTGTACGAACTCTGTTTTGATTCAACGGAAAACAAAAATTACGAAATATTATCTGAAAAGGACAGGCGCATTATCTTGCAGCGCCATTCCGCTACCGTAATCCGGTGAATTCCGTTGTTAGGAATTGGGATTTCGTACTATTTTATTATTAGGGCGCACAAATTGTACAATGGAGCAACATTCCAATAATGTGTGTATACTTGTATTTTATTTATACTTGTATTTTATTGTAAATGCAGTGAATAAGAAGAAGAGAAGGTCATAATGACGGGTGACGTCACTACTCCTCTTCATCCTCATCTTCGTTCTTCATGTATGTCGCTGTCGACTAGCACCACAATCATCGTCACCACGTTTCTTTTCCGTCAAGGCCCTTGTCTCACAAACAGTAGTGTTCTGTGTCCTTTTTTCCCGACATGTGGAATGTTCGGGAGAGTCAGGACGACCAGCATCAGCAAGATCCATATTCTCCCATTCTTGATTCTTTCTCGTTCATGAGGGAACCGAACACACCGCGTTGACTCTGATTTACTCATAGTGCATTTCTGCAAGCGAAATTTCCCCATCCTCACTTTTTTCTTTCGCGACCAGAAAGTGCGTATCACTTTCGGTCAGAGACGCGGAGGGCGTTTAATTAGAAAAGAGAGAGCCTGGTTCGCTTGAGTGAACCACGAGTCGAACAGGCCTCTTTGGATGGAGGCAGTGTGGTTGAGGAAGGCGAGCCAACATTGTTTTTTTTTTACTGTATACTAGGTCCGGTATATTTTCATACACTGTATACATACCATCGAAGAGAGAAGGCATTTGCTGGAGGACGAGGACGACACAAACTTGGCGCTTGTCCTCTTTCTGGGGTGAGAACTTTTCTCTATTGGGTGTTATCTTATCGCGGATAATCCGCCGCGCTCCGCGAAACCTACATGTCCGGAGAAGAAGACGCGAAACACGACGACAGCTGCCTGTGCGACAAGGTCCTTGACGAGTCATGGTGACAAAGTCGAATCGTGAATCGTGATGGTTTCGATAGACGGCGACATGAAGAACGAGGATGAAGAAGAGCAGTGACGTCACCCGACGTTATGGCATATCTCATTTGCATCCTCTTCTTCCTCTCATCTTCGACATCATGTTCTTCCTTCCATTCATCTCACATTTACAATAGAAAGAACACGTTAAATTATTATTGAAAAGTTGCTCTATCAAACAATTTGTGTGCCCTAATAAAAAATAGTGGGTTACTGTAGCGGAATGGCGCTGCAAGATAATGCGCCTGAAAAGGACAGGCGCCGGCAGATTGAACACTGTGCTCTCGCCTCGATCGATATCAATGACGTCACCGTCACTCACATCGCGCGCTTTCAAAAGACACACCCGCTCGCTTCTTGGACCGCGGCGGGTGATTTTCATTGTTCGTATTTGTCGAATGTCTCCATGTTTATATTGATTTCTCGTAAATGTGATTTGATTCACTATTTGTACATATATCGAGGTCAACCCACCTTGCCTCATTATTTTTTTCCTCACCCCGATTCTCTGATTTCAGAACCATCTCATCGACGACGTACGATGCAGCCCTTATCCATTCCAGGTATGTGATTGTTTCAGTCACATAATACGTGTCAGAAGACTCCTCAGAAAATAGGCGGCGGATAGTTGTTTATGATTGGACAAGGCGAGTCGCGTTCACCGAAACTGCGCGGTGGAGGGCTCGGCTCCACCACCCGCCAACTTTTGCTATGTCAGTGACCGCGCCGGATGGAATCGAGGGAGGGCACGGGGCGAGTGCCAGTCCCGTTGTCTCCCACAAGCAGCTCTATCTGGAGGCGAGGCGACAGCGGCGTGAGTGCGAGCGCGAGAACAAGCGACTCCGACGGCGCGGCGCCGGCATACAAGAGGTAGGTCCACGACCAAGGTCATGTTTATTTTATTATTTATTTTTCGTGTGTTTCTAGATCGAGGTGGTTACTCTGTCCGACACTGACGACGAGGAGGAGGGATCGGTGGAATGCCCGTCGCCATTTGCCAACCCGATACGGAGGGATGCAAACATGGTACGTGTTTGATTCTGTCCGTATGCATGTTTTGTTGGGGCGTGTTTGCTTTATGATTTTGGTTTTTTCAAACTCAAACAGTGTTTTCAGAATGTGCTCATCACATCGGAAGATTCTGGAGCCTACCAATCTGACGGCGAGGTGTACGGATCCACGAAGAGCCAAGTATGGGGATAGCATTCATATTACATAATTTACTTTTTTCCTGCTGCGCTTTTCAGTCTCGCGACCCGTCTCCCTCACTCGTCCAATCGAGCGCCGTGGAGCAGTCCGAGGAGGCAGATGATCAGGTAAGGTGATCAGGTATGATGATCAGGTATGATCGCGCGGTGACCATCCTTCTCCAGAGCCGTCCCGTCGATGATGTGATCGCACTGAGTGACGGAGAGGAGAACACAGCGAGGCGAGACGAGGAGAAGACCGAGCAGGAAAGGTTTGCTATTCCCTGTACTTTTCATTCACGCGTCCACATGCAGTGAGGAGAAGCTGCAAGGGGAGAAGGAAAAGGAGCACAACCGCGACTACGTGCGTCGCCGCATCGACGCGGTTGTCCGCCGGCTGTCGAATCGCGACGCCACCTGTCAGGTAGGTGCGAATACCTTTTCACCACGAGTATATATTGCTTATAGTTTCGGAGGCAGACTATATCTATCTTCTAGCCACGAATGTTTTTTCGAAAGCATCACCCCAGATCGCGTCGTGTGCCACTTGCACCCGCGTCTCTTCGCACTCTGACCTGCGCCGACACGCCATCGCCCACTATCAAGGACCGAAGCGCTACCAGTGCCGACACTGCAAGCACGCCGCCAATGGTGAGATGATTGCGAGGCTAGACTCGATTCTAAAAGACACGAGTCTGGCCTCTAGTCTTCATGATGCAAGCGAGGTGTACCGAAAGTTATCACCAATCATGTCCGTTGCAGACCGGCGCAGTGTGGTGCAGCACTCGCGCACCCGCCATCCCGCACAGAAGGCGGCAGTGAGGGACACTGCCGACGAACAGGTCAGTTGTTGTCAGTATATAGATATCTGGCTGAATCTTGCTCGTGATGACTTAGCACATTGCTGAATCTCGTGATGACCCTAGAAACTGCAATCATCCACGCACCATTGGCATGCGTAGCGCATCGGTCCGTGGTAGTGATCGATTCGATCACGTGGTGTGATGTTCAGAGTTCAGAGATTTATCCGGAATCGTTATAGCTGTACATGACATTGCAATCACAACAATATGAATGGAAGCATGCAGTAGGGCCAAGATCGTGGTAGGCTAACGCCGGGGAATACAGTTTAGCAATAGAGGTTAGTGGGGGACGACGATTCTTGATCGATACTCAATCGATACTTGATCGATAATCAGTCCAATCCATTAGAGTACCATGGCAGACGGTGGAGAGGCTCCAGGTTTTCCTTTGCTTCCACGCAGTCGCATGTATCTCCTCGAGCCAGTAGTACTGCATCCTCGTGAGCTTCTGCATCGCCTTGCTCAAGGGTACTCGCGCAGGATCATTTAGTCGAACCGACCGCACAGCGCGGGGAAAGAAGAAATGGTGTGATGTACTTGTCTGTAACGATTTGAAAAGTACCACAATTATTTGCATAGATGTGGTTCGCGATCGACTGTCTGGCTCTTCGCTGCTTCGATGGAGCGACTGGAAAGGAGAAGACGCGCGTGAAACAGGAGACAAAGGTGCGGATTGCTTTGTTTTGTTTTTCGTTCAGTTTCTGAGAAACTCTCATCGCAACTGCTATGGAAACACGATCAAATATTGTGTAAAGAGGGCGTTTTGGAGGGCTTTCTTTGGAATACCTGTACGTCATGTGGTGCACGGTGCACCTCCGCCAATAGGACGCTTTGTCGCGTGTTCGCGTGTAGGAAGAAAGAAAGAGAGAGAGAGAGAGAGAGAGAGAGAGAGATGACCCATCTTCCACCTCAGACCGTCACGGTGAGCGTGTCGAGCGGCGGTGTGCAGAAGACCTACAACTTCCCGGCCACCAATCGCGTAGACGTGCTGAGGAAGGGAGACTGCGCGAGGCACTTCGGTCTGACAGAGGGATTCCGCGTATACCACGTCCATGGAGACTGTGAGTGGAGAGAGAGAGAGAGAGAGAGAGAGAGAGAGATTGCAGCGCTCCGCCGCGTCTCCGATGACACGCAGTTCCAGTCGCTGGCGGTCGATGGCGCTCTCTCCCTTGAGCTACTGCGACCCGCCGGGCAGACCGTGAAGACGGGCAACCCTGCTCCGTCCGAGGAGGACCCGGTATGAACATTGCATTCGCGAGTCTCCTTTTTTTCCTTCCAAAGATTTCTTCCAGATGTTCGTAAAGGAGCGTGATGTCAGCTGCAGCGGCGGCGGCCGCAGGAGACTCGACAGGAAGCGCAAGATCGCTTGTCAGAAGGGAGCGCTTTGCTCACTTTCGATATAGTGCCCCCGCTTCGGCGGTCCGCAAGTTGCTCACAACCTACGCCAGAGCGATAGTGTTTCTAACCGTTGGCCTTTCTGGTTGATGCGCAAGTTGACGCGCCCGGTCTTCCTCCTCCTCCTCCCATCTACTGCGAGAATAGAACTATGCGCACAGGGCACTTCAGCGGGTGCATAAAAAGTATCAACTAGACAAATGCTTCACGCCCTTTTTAATAACTCTTCCATTGCAGTTCCGGTCATGCCCTTCCTCCGTGCACCATTCCAACACTGCCCGCCACGCCTACACTCACCTCAAGGCAATGATGTACGGATGCACGCGCTGCGAGTTCAAGGCGAACAGTGAGTGCTTGTGAGAGTATAAAACAGTCGTCCACTATAAGAACGAACTTTTGCATTTATCACACGACCAGCGTGTGTGAACTTGAGAGGGGATTCGGCTTGAACAAGTCCAAGTCCCAAGTGACACTGAAAAAAAACACATATTAAAAATAGATAATTAAAATACTTATAGTCGCCGCCTGGAGGATAGTTTCTGCTATTGACAGCCGGGGTCAGTTGGCGAAACTCAGTTTCGAGCGAGAGAGGTCAGACAGCGCGGGAAAGGCTCCAGTGTGTCGCGGCCTCTTTGATTCGCATGCCGGCTTCTTTGATCGATATTATCGTTTGAAAGCGCGCGCTTGGGTCTCCTCACGACTAGAAGGTAGATCGAATGCGACTAGAGGGTAGATCGATTTTCTACCGTAATCTGGCGAACTATCTCCCAGAATAATATTATATTGAAAAAACTCGTCTTTTTTCGGAAGTGAAGAGTGTGTTGATGGTCGACGGCGGCTGCGACCTAGAAAATCGAGATTGCGCTATGATCCCATGTTTTGTCTGTGAGGGACGTGTTATGGGTGGCAGTGGGTTGGTTGAGGCGAGCCGTGGCTGCCGGCCGAGAGGCGTCGCACCCCCACCCCACTCACTTGCTGCCCACTCTCACCGGCCCCCACTCGCTGCACATCTCCGTCCCCACTGCCGCGCACCCTCCCCATGGCTGGTATCGGAGCTCACATTGTTGGCACGACCCACAACCCCTTCTCTATCCTTCTTTGGATCGCGATCGCTTACCCCGGTTGACACAGTGTTGGCACTGACTGGTGCGCCAAATCATTCTGCCAGAGAGAAGAGCGAACGCGTTGGTCTCGCCGTGCCATGGGAAAGAGTGCGCGACAGCGGAACGGGGAAGGCAAGGAACGGAAGCGCGATGCGAGTGGGCAACAAAAGAGTGGAAGAGAGAGCGACGGACGCTCGTCCGACATGCTCACGCTGGCGCCAATCAACCCACGGGCGGCGGGGAGCCGCCCGCCAACCCATAACACAACCCAGACAGTCAAAACATGAAACCAAAACGCATCTTTGTATGGCGGAGAAGCAGACGACGATGACGGCTTCAATATAGATCGATCAACAGTGGGAGTTAATGATTGCTCATTGATCGACAAGAGAGTGGGAGGTGGCTCGGAAGCAAATATGCCCGTGGCAGCACCCATCAAAGCAACTCAAACAGCAATTACCTCCTTCGGTCCCAGTGACCGGAACTGCCCGGGGCTCTGTTTCAAATCGAGTGCCCCGGGGACTACTACCCCACAAACAAAAATGAGAGTACAGTCTACTTTTTTGGAGAATTGGAGATGACTTTACATAACTCCGACAAAATTTATTTTTCGATAAAATTTGATTATTGGCAGACGAGAAGATGCCCAAAACAACTTGCAAGATCAACGAACTTTCTAAGAATATGAATGAATGATTTTACGGAAAAGCAATCACAAAACCTCAGTTGTTTCACTCACGCCTCAGATACAGATGAAAGCAAGTGGTTCATTAGCAAAATGAAAACATGTTTGATGACTCATTCAACAAATTCTCGAATGTCACTATCATTATAAGATTTCACAAAAAATATGTACATTTATGCAAAATGGATCAAACTGCTGAAACTATACAAAATGGAGATGAGTTGGAATGCGAAGCAGCATGAAAGTGTCGATCGATGGGTTTGACGAGACTCCTTTCAAATACCCATTCCAAATTGCGGCTGTTGAGACGACTGTTGTGGCGGCTGCGTTGGAGACGGATTCGCCTGACACATACACTTGTCATCTCCCGTCCTCTTGCATCTCTCCCCTCTTACCTTGGGCATCCGATCGAGGAGTGGTTTGAGCTGTTCCTTCTCATTAAATGTCTTCCACACTCGATACAAAGACATCAGCTGCTGCACTATTTCGTTCACCTGAAAAAAATACTCAAAATATATTCCAATCACGTGGTTCCCGATCGCCACTAGACGAAGATCAAAAGCTTGAAAAAAATAGGATGCGGGGCCTACAACTACCACAAACACACTTCGCTTGGACCTACCCATACATCACCGAAACATTCTTCTCCACGCACCTTTTCAAAATCCACGGCCATCTCACTCATCCAGTTGCGAATGTCCTTCTCCCGGTTGAGAAGCAGGGCGGCAAGCATGATACACGCTGCAATAGTAGAGTAGCAGACTGGGAGAGAGGGAGAGGGAGAGTCTCTCTCTCTCTCTCTCACCCTGCGCACTATCTCGGCCATGCCGCGTGTGAATATGGCTCGAAAGTAGCTGCACGCAGAGGCGAGTATGATTCGACTCGCCCTTGCCGTCTCTCCATCGCCCGCCACCAGAGTGACATCGTTCAGCACGCCTACACAAGTATGCATGTTTGACAGCACTGAAGTAGCCAACCTTCCCTCCACAACTTCTCATGCCGCTGCATCATCGAACACCGCCGATCATGCATCTGAAACTCCGCATACTTGCGTCGGGTTGTAGTTTGTACCTTGATCACCGCTAGAGTTGGGCGAATAACTATTTTAGACGAATAACGAATAATTATTATTCGTTCGATTAATCGTCGAATTCAATTATTCGAATATTATTCGATTAATCGTCAGCGCTCGAATAACGAATAAATATTATTCGATTATTCGATTAATCGATTAATCGACCGAATATGTCTTCTCAAATAACCATAAATTAGTGATATTTTGGAGTATTTCATGTGTTTTGGTGTTCAATTATTCGAATAATTGAACAATGAAGACGAATAACGAATAAAAATTATTCGATCGATTAATCGAACATATAATTTATTCGAATATTATTCGATTAATCGTCAGATCTCGAATAACGAATAAAAATTATTCGATTAATCGATTAATCGAATAATTGTTCGGATTTTATTCGTATTCGATTAATCGTGCACACCTCTAATCACCGCTGTTTTCGCCGGTTTCGTTATCAATGAGCGCGTGTGATTCAAGTAGTCCACGTTTTTGGCGACAGAAGACCACGCTGAAAACAACTTTACTGCATACGATAGCCCAAAAACCCTGTTTCCCAATAAGTAAGTAAACGTGAATCAAGCTACAGTAACCCAGCACCGTTCTTAAAACCTCATGTTAACTATACAGCAGGGTCTCCTTGGTCTCCGCGTGGTCTACTGTAAGCGTGGTCTCCTGTAAACTTACGGTAGCACAGGAACCCAATGACCCAGCTAAGCAAGGAGTTACAGTAACCCAGCACCGTTTTGAGGTGGTCGTTCCGAGTCGACATGGGTGGATAGGAGGGCATGAATTAGAAGAATGTCAGCGCGCGCCTTCGTTCTCGCATACTCTCCGTCCATCCTGCAAGGATACTTACTGTAGGGTACAGTATAGGGCAAAAGAGAGAAACAGGGAGAGAGAGCGCGCAAGAGAGATGTGAGAGAGAAAGTAAGAGAGATGGGAGAGAAAGAGAGAGAGAGAGAGAGAGAGAGAGAAAGAGGGGGGCGGAGAGATCGGACTCACCACTCGCTCGCAGCGCGCCACTTCTCCGCGTCACTTGTCAAGTTAGAGAGGTCAGGGCGATTGGCATTCAGAGATGGGGATGATAGGAGAAAGACACCTTGCGGACACTGGAGACAACACATTAGGTGGATGTACCCTGAGCCCCCTACCTCGATTCGGACTCCTGTTGGCAGCTCGTCAGTGCTCCTCACCAGGAGCACTCTCGAAACTTCGGAGAAGAGAATCGCGAAGACGATCGGAAGGGAATATGTGAGATGAAACGTTATGATGACACTGCTACCCGATAGTTTATGGTGTGAGTAGCAACAGTGTTGCGTGGTGCACATCCACTCGTACGTCGGCAGGTGCGGGGTCGTCTCCCAGGCGCGAGGCGAGGAGATACACCCGCATTCCAGCCAGCCACTTGCCGCGAATGAGAACGACGGAAAATGATCACGTTGTCACTTCAATTCCATTCATCGAATAAATGTGTTTTTTTGTGCGAATTGCAGAAACTCACGTTGTCACTCACTGTTCGTATTGTGTCACAATAGGAGGCAAGTTTCGCCTACGCCATTTTACTATAGGAAAATGACAGTTCGTCTGACAGTTTACGGGTTACGGTAGGAGAATGGGAGGGTTGTTCTTGTCGGTGCTGCTACAGTCATAATGGCCGACGGTCGTTGTCGGAGAAACAAATAATTGAAGCACAACTATTTAGCAAGAAATATTTCATTTTTGTTTCTCGAGATCGATATTTTCTATATTATTTCGATGTAATGTGAAACATTGCGATACAACAATGATCTTGCCGTCAGCCAACCCGTGGGAGAAAGCAAAACAGCTCAATTAGATATCCTGGCAACTCCAATTATAAAGAGGTCACCAACATCGCTATAAAACTGAGAGAGTGAGTGGGTACTATCCACAAAAATGCGCTGCTTTATTATCGTTCTCATTCTTCCTCTCGCTCTCGCCGCTATTAGGAAGGATTCCGGCGACGGAAACTGCGAGTTCTGTGAGTCTATCAATCTACTGTGTCTGATATACTATGAACCGGAACGTATTCAGTGTGCGAGCCGGCGCCTTCGCTTTCGACTCTCCACCACACGTATGCCTACCACGAGTTCGCATTCAACCCCAGCCAGTGCAACAACTACTGTCTCGCGGTGGCCAAGTCGAGGTGGATCGAAAACATGAAGGTGGGTACCTGGGGACGGGAATCGAATCACTCAATCACTCCATTCTCAGTATACGGTATTCTATTCACCTGTTTCAGAACGGCAACTACGAGGGCCCCTCGGTCGGTCTGATGACAGAGAAGTCATGGTGCCTGTGCTGCTATAACAAGTGTGCCAAGGTGTGGATGAGGCGTGGAATCAAGCTGTGAATCGTTCGAAACCACCTTGCCTCCGTCTTCTGTTTCGGTTGAATGTGTCGTAGCATTTCTTGTGAAACGTTTCTTTTTTTTTATCATTTCTCTTCATACTATGAATAACCCTCTTCATACTTCATACTATGAATATATTATTTTTTCCTCTCTCGCATCGCGCGGTCGTGTCGAAATGATCTTCCCCCAGTACCCTTGAGCAAGGCGGGGAATAGCTCATGAGAACGCTGTCTTCCTAGCCCGTGGAGTTACTATTGTGTATTATAATGGAAGAAAAGGAACACCCGGAGCTCCACCATCGTCTACAATGGTATCTAATTCTAATGGATTATGGAAAGGAAATCGAATAATTATCGACTGATTATCGATCTAATATCGACTTTCGACCTTCGACCCTACCATCCCCGTTGCTGAACTGTGTTTCTCCCAGCGCTTAGCCCTTGTGGTGTACCGTATGCACTTTGTTGTATAGTCAGGATATAGCGATTCTGGATAAATGATTGATTGATTGATTGATTGATGAATAAACGTTGCGTATACAGTACTGAACCCTTAAGCGTTATAGAAATTGAACGGCGTAGGATGTACATGATACAGTGCATTGTGAACCGAAAGACTGATTTTTTCCGAATTGTACATGAACAGAAACATTTCAAGAGTTTATAGCGAGCAAATGCGTGTGAAATCATTAAGCAGCAAGCTGATGCAGGAAGAAAATGCCGTATGAGACCAGAGGAAGAGTGAGGAATGCCTGAAAGTGATCTGTGATATCTCTCTCTCCCTCTTCTCTCTCTCTCTCTCTCTCTCTCTCTCTCTCTCTCTCTCTCTCTTTCTCTCTCTCTCTCTCTCTCTCTCGCCTTTACCTTTGAAGGGAAGTTGCAGTTGACATCGAGAGCCTTCATGACTTGCATTGTTACGCGCTGACCGCGACTCCTTTCGATCATAGAGGAAGCTAGGGTGGAGAGCTGGAAAGACATTTCTCTCTCTTTCTCTCTCTCTCTCTCTCTCTCTCCCTCTCTCTTCCCCTCTGCCCCTCTCCCTCCCTGTAAAATTATTTCTCTCTCTTTCTCTCCCTCTTTCTCTCTCCCTCTCTCTCTCTCCCTCTCTCTCCCCCTCTGCCCCCTCTACCTCCCTCTCTCTCTTCCCCTCTGCCCTTCTGCCCCTCCCCCCTTTCTCTCTCTGTTTCTCTCTCTCCGTCTCACTCTCTCTCTCTCTTTCTCTCTTCCCGTCCTCTCCTCACCTTTTCATCTTCTCCTTCCCAGATAGCGCGAGTCTCGAGCAGTGCTTCGTTGATATCCAGGACCTACAATTGATAGTCACAGTGGGGGAAGAGAAAGAGAGAGACAAAAAAACAGAGAGAGAGAGAGATAGAGAGAGACAGAGAGAGACAGAGAGAGAGAGAGGGGGGAGAGAGAGAAAGATAGAGAGAGAGAGAGAGAGAGAGATAGGGAGAGAGAGAGGAGAGAGAGAGAGAGAGAGAGAGAGAGAGAGAGAGAGAGAGAGTGCTGACCGCCGCGTATACTGCCGCGCTGGCATTGGCGGGGCCGAAGAAGAGCAGCGTGCAGCTGGCGGCGGCGGCGGAGGTGACGATCAGCGAGACAATCGGCTGGGACTGAAAGGGTTCGATGTGATGGTAGGACAGTGGGAGAGACAGATGAATGGGGTGGAGGAAGGGAAAGGGACCAAGTGAGGAAGAAAGAATGGAAGTCATCGCGAAGGGAAAGGGGGCGGATAGAAGAAGAGACAGGACGAAAGGAACGAGACGTACTAGTCAATGGAAATGGGTGACGTCAGTGAATGAGAGCTGGTCAAGGAATATATTATATGAATTTGAGAGGTGAGTTGAGCAGTCGATCCACGTGCAAGAGTTTGAAATTGTGACATCTTTTTCTCCCCTAGCCCTAGAGCGGTAGAAAGAAAGGAAAGGAACAATACGTTCAAGGAGCGAGGTAGAGAGGGAGGCACAAGGAGGAAGAAAAAGTGATGAAATCCGTACGGGGTACGCCTGCATGATGAACATGGCGAGAATCTGTCCGGCCGCCGCTGACATCAGCGAGCCCGACACGAACGACGAGAGACGGCTGGAAGGCAGTGACGTCACTTTCACATCCTCAAATCTTTTTCCAATTCAATACGAATGTACGAATCCGCTCCAAATTGAACAAAACGCTGGCGAAGTTACTGTAAGTACGCTCACAAACTTTTCAATAGATTACTAACCTGGTAAATAGTGACTAGGCTACGGATTGATAGATTTAACTCACGCGTTGACAGTCTTGACAACTTCGAGGAGAGCGGCGTGCTGTCGGGAGATGGAGACGAGAAAGGCGTGGGTCTAAACAACCATACACTTCATCATCATTTCAAAACTCTCCACAATCCTCATTAGCCAATAAGTCATTAGCCAATGAAGACATCTCAAATCTCAACATCTTTTGCAACACTCTGAATGTTTGTATGTAAAATTCATTTGTCTAATTAAAATGAAAAACTAATACAAGATCACGCACCATCTTCTCCTCGGCCCGTATCCTCCTTGCCAGATCCACTAGTGGTCCTCTCACAGCCCCCGCAGTCTGCACACACTGCGAGATGGCCAGGCCGGAGACCAGAGCCGAGTAGACTGCCACCAAGGCATCCGCACCCAACAGATTCCACAGCGCGAACGAGCTGCAGTTGTTGTTGTTGTTGTTGTTGTTGTTGTTGTTGTTGTTGTTGTTGTTGTTGTTGTTGTTGTTGTTGTTGTTGTTGTTGTTGTTGTTGTTGTTGTTTACCTGCCCATGTCCTCCTTGAACAGCGTCGTTCCGTTCCTCTCCCTCTCTATGTGATCGCTCGTCCTTTTCACACTCACTGCCAACTGAACTCCAGAAAAGAGTAGAGAAAGCAACAAGGTGATGAGAAAGGCACGGAGCGAGGGAGCCGACTGGAACGATCTCTCTCTCTCTCTCTCTCTCTCTCTCTCTCTCTCTTTCTCTCGCTCTCGCTCTCTCGCTGACTCTCGCTCTCGCTCTCTCGCTCTCTCGCTCTCTTTCTCTCTCCAATATCTCCCTCTCCCTCTCTCTCTCTCTCTCTCTCTCTCCCTCTCTCTCTCTACCTTTGTCACTCCCGCTGCCACCAGCGCTTTGCCAATACCGTCCTCTAGCCGATCACGACTCCACCTGAAATGGTGTGGCTACAGTACTCTCATTCGAATCTACAGTACCCTGCGAGATTGAAGGCGGACATTATTCCGTGCATAGCGAGAGCCGAGCAGAGAGACAGGTCCGCCCACGAGCGCGAGAAGACCTGATAGTGATTATCGATTATTGATTGGCACATGATAATTAGAATTATCTGTTCCTGACCGATTATCGATTGGTTATTGATTGATTGCGTTGCATACCTGCGCCTTATTGTCCATCTGTATGATACACATGCGCAGAATGAGCAGAGCTATGAGGAGAGCAGAGAGGAGAGTGCGCGGCACGGCACTGAACTGGGTGACTCTCTCTCTCTCTCTCTCTCTCTCTCTCCTCTCTCTCTCTCTCCTCTCTCCTTCTCTCTCCTTCTCTCTCTCTCTCCTCTCTCTCTCTCTCTTTCTCTCTCTCTCTCCCTCCCTCTCTCGATCTCCTTCTCCCTCTCCCTCTCCCTCTCCCTCCCTCTCCCTCTCTCTCTCTCTCTCTTTCTCCTCTCTCTCCTCTCTTTCTCTCCCTCTCTCTCTCTCCCCGCTCTCTCTCTCCTCCCTCATCTCTCTCGCTCTCTCTCTCTCTCCTCTCTCCTCTCTCTCCTCTCCTCTCTCTCTCTCTCTCGGTCTCTCCTCTCTCTCTCCTCTCTCTCTTCCTATCTCTTCCTCTCACTCTCTCTCTCTCTCTCTCTCTCTCTCCCTCTCTCTCCCCTCTCTCCCTCTCGCCCTCCCTTTTTTACCTCTAGACCAAAAATGAAGAAAAATAAAAACCAATAAACCTGTGAGACAACGAACTCACCACATTCTCCTGCACCCCCTCAGCTGTCTCACATGGAAGAGTGAGTGTCGCATGTCCAGTCCGGTCAGTGCGATGGCTGTCCGAAGGTGACCGAACAGGCGCGGTGGACAGGCATCGATGGGCATAGGCATAGAGTGCATGCTGCTGGAAAGTAAACGAGTGGATGTGAAAGTTCATGGCCATTGAATTCTCGCGCGCGGCAAGATTCCAGCATTTTTAATGAATCGTTTTTTTTAGTCGGATGGCTCTCCGTAGATGACCCAGTATGGCAAGGCGGGGTGGACAGGGATCGATGGGCATAGAGTGCATGCTGCTGGAAAGTAAACGAGTAGAATAGATTCTACTCGTGCTTCTATTTTCTATTAACGGAGGTGTTCATTTCCATGGCAAGTTCTCTCGCGAAAATATAATTCCAGCATAACACATCGAAATACGTTGTGAGAGAGGGAATAAATATGGACGGAATGAAGTGATAGGTTACATATACTGCGGCAAAACGCATCGCGCTGGTCGCTTTTATCACACGAGCGCTCTCATTTTGTGAGGGTACATCCCCCCCCCTCTCGAACCGGCATTAACTAGCATCACAGACCAACACTGATTGTTGCTCGTCTGATCACATACATTTGATCATTCCAATTTATTTCAATCTTGACTAACCTCTCCTCAGTTGTATACACTGCTCCAGGCTACCTAGCATACTATACTTACGTATTTCACATTGTATATCAGAGTGAGATCAAACTCGCAGCACAGATCACTGACAGTGAGTGGTGAGAGGGTGGTGAGAGAGTGCAGTCTGAGTGGAGGGCGCGAGGAGGCGAGAGCGGATCAAACACGCGCGCTGAATCAGTCTGAGTCAGAGGAGATGATCGAAAGATCACACGGGAAGTAGCGAGAGAGAGAATTAGAGATTGTGTGATGAGTGTGTAACAACGTGTATGTAATTAGTAATTAGTGTATGTTCAAATATACAGATGAACAAAATGGATAAGCAGGTCAGTTGTGACAGTGACCCCTACTATTCCGACGCTTTGAAATGTCAGCGATTATGGTTTCACTCTTCACACGTCTAGATCAATCAATCATTTATCCGGAATCGTTATATCTGAATATTACAACACAATCATAATGATATGAAGCATACAGTAGTGCCTAAGATGCTAGATACATAGGCTAACGCCGGGGAAAGACAGGTAGGTGACGAGGTTAGTGGTGGGAAGACGATACCTGATCGATATTCATTCCTGGACCATTAGATTAGAGTACCGTTCTTGACGTGTAGAGTGTAGAGCTCCGGGAACTCCTTTGCTTCCATGCCAATGAGTATCTCCTCGCGCCATAGCTGCTTTCACGTGAGGGTACTTCCCGCCGCCTCACTGGTTTCTCGGGAAGGATTCTTGTCGATGACCGAACATTCGGCGGCGGTGGGGCAAAAATGAGGACCCGACCGCACGCCGCGGGAAAAAGAAGAAGAATACGTCTAGCGGGTTGGGATAAAGCGATGGTGGTCTTGGATGGTGTCTCCATCTGGCAGCTGCTGACTCTCCACCGCGGGTCCTCCTTGTCCACTCGCCGGTAGCCACCCATTAATCTGAGCGCGCATACACAGCGCCTCAGAAGTCAGGTTTGCCATGGCTCTGCTTACACAGTTTTAGCATCTTTCAAGGTGGGTACTTCTCATCTGGTCTCCTGTCCAGAAATCCACGCAGATTCACGAGCGCTATGACACACACACACACACACACACACACACACACACACACACACACACACACACACACACACACACACACACACACACACACACACACACACACACACACACACACACACACACACACACACACACACACACACACACACACACACACACACACACACACACACACACACACACACACACACACACACACACACACACACACACACACACACACACCACACGGAGAGAGAGGTGGGTTCTTTTTTGATAACATCAATTTTTTTTAAATTCGACGCTGAGCGGCATTGAAACACACATCATACTCACAATGAATGATGTGTGTTTCGAAGGACGCATGACATTTGCATTTTTGTGAAACGAGTTAGTAGGTCGAATACGTGACTTGTTTAATATCAAATATCCTCTGAAAGGTTCGAGATTATCAAATATTACATGTATCTAATATGAAAACTATTTTAAAATATGTTCCACTGGATGGTGGTATACAAAGTTCAAAGTACTTGGATTTGGGAGTCCCTGGGCAATCAGAGTTGGCTTAAAGTTCTCCACCTTGTCCTTTCTTCCTCTCGTGTCCATTTCGAACCGCGCTCATCATAAAGACAAATACTGGACAACTTTATTCAAATATAATTTTGAATTTATTGTAACAACCACAATCACAGCTCACACAAAATACTGAAACTAACAACCAACGACAAAAGTGCGCGCACTCCGCGCCACCTCCGCGCGCACTACGAGCGGACTCTGCGCTTGTTGGCAACCCTGCGCGGAGGTGGCGCGGAGCTCGCAAATTGTGCGCACGTAGGTCGCGCGGAGTGCACAACTGTGCATAGTGCGCGCGGAAGTGGCGTGGAGTGCGCGTACTTTTGTCAGTGAACTACACAAATTTGAAAAAAAGAGTTGTGTTTTACAGTCTTGTCTCGTCTCGACAGAAGTCTCGTGCGTCGTTACTGAAACCGTAAAAATGAATTTAAAAAAAACACAAATCATTTTTGAAAACACTCACCCCAACAATGAGGCGCTTGGCCGAGCGTCGTAGGTCGCGGATGAAGTATATGACAATGAAGGGGTCGAATATGGGGTAGACAGTGGCGGATACGCACAGGATGCGGGGGTAGGAGAACTCGGCGCCGAACAGCGGGAAGACGATGATGACGACGAGGAGAAGATGGTTGAGGAGAATAGGGATGAATGCCTGGAATTCTGTAATAGCATCCTTTCTAAGAAAAGTTGAGGAGTATGCGAAATTGTGCGCATTGTTCTACACCTCAACTCTCTTTACATCTAAATATGTGGACACATATAGTAGGGCCGCACGCGAGTTTGGCTCTTTCCGCGAAGAGAATTAGGGTGGTTAGAGAAAGATCAGCACATGTTGAATGGTTTCTTGTCGGCAAAACTTTCTGTGAGTAGCGGGAGTCGAACCAGCGTTCAACCTACTTGAAGCGTGAGTGTTACCAATACGCCACGAGGTCATGTGTGAGGGTAAGCGAAATGGGAATATGAACGCCAGGAATACGTGTGCAGTACAAACACCGAGACAGCTGCAAAAAATTATCGTGCTCTAGTTGGCACCGCGGTGCAGATAGAGCGCGATAATTTTTTGATCGGAAAATGCTGAGCTAGTTGCGCGCTTAGTATACCTGTAGTAGGAGCGTTTTGAATACTTGCACCTGTCGGTAGCGGTAGTGTCGTGAGAATCGCTCACTCGACAGTCGCGACGCGATTCCCAGTGCTGCGTAGAGGACACAGCACGGTGACACGAGCTGGAATAACATTCAGACATTTTCGGTGGACAATGTTTAATGCTGCGTTCATGTCCATATTTCGTGTTTCGGGTGCGTTTCGGGTGTCCGAAACGCACACGAAACGCACCCGAAAGCATACCGAAATCGACACGAAACGGTCGGTTTTGGTCGTGGTTTCCGTTTCGGGCGTTTCGTTTCCGTTTCTCCACCGTTTCGAGCGTTTCGGACGAAACACACGAAATCTACGGCGAAACCCTCCCAAAAGACGCCCGAAACCGTTATCCGTTTCGGCGAAAGCTACCCGTTTACTCATTGCTGGGTTGATTTAGAGGATGACCGGTCGGTATGTGTATCATTTTAATTTTAGCCTCGCTTAGCAAATAGAAAACACTAATTTATTCAGCAATTTTCGATTCATCATTTCCGAAAAGTTGAAGAGAGTGAGCGGTGTCCGTTAACATTTTTGTGTCATTTCAATGTTCCAATGATAATGACGTTTAAACATTCAAATCAACCTCATTTCGAGCCAGCAGAACACCAGACCGACCGGTCACCCTCGAAATCAACCCAGCAATGAGTAAACGGGTAGCTTTCGCCGAAACGGACAACGGTTTCGGGCGTCTTTCGGGAGGGTTTCGCCGTAGATTTCGTGTGTTTCGTCCGAAACGCCCGAAACGGTGGCGAAACGGGAACGAAACGCCCGAAACGGAAACCACGACCAAAACCGACTGTTTCGTGTCGATTTCGGTATGCTTTCGGGTGCGTTTCGTGTGCGTTTCGGACACCCGAAACACACCCGAAACACGAAATATGGACATGAACGCAGCATTATACGCTGTACACAACAGGATCGTCATTTCGGTCGGGTCCCGCTCCCGCTGTCCGCAGACAAAAACCGCGTCGCAACCGCTCCGCGCATTTTGAACAATGGGCTGGCGCGCTGCCAAGGGATGCGAGCGGTCATTCCCTACTGGGCATTAGCGCGCGACACGGTCGCTGTCTGCGGACACGCTGCGACAGAGAGCGGCGACCAAAATGACGAGCACACATATAAACAGCCACACATATTATAGAACATGAAGAACTTACCAATTGTGCGATCACTGCGATGAAACCCCAAAGTGCGCGATGATTATAGACGAGCTCACCTTCGCTGTTCACCTTAATCAATGTGGTTCATTCACCGATTTGTTTCGGTCAGAATCTCGATGCTTCAATCGCGCTAGCATCTCTTCACATCTTCTCGTCTCACCGTCCTATACTGAAATCCGATCAGCCCCTCCCGAACCACAGGAAGACCGTATGTGTTGAGAATGTATGGGTAAATCTGAAATTTTTGTGATTACTCATTTCCTACGTGGTTTTCTAACCGCTTCGATTTCATCCGATTTCGGAATGCCCATGTCGAATGTGTAGAGAAAGAAAGTCACGAAATACACCGATACAAATGCGTAGATGGCAGCAAAGCGCGGCATGCTTGAGATCTTCTGAGGTCTGTAACATGTATGAAATATAGACTTACTTTGCATCAGCATAATCATACCTGCAAATGACAACATCTATAAAGAAACTGAAACGTTAACGAGAGATGGCATAATATGTAGGATGCGACAAATGCGAGGAGAATCGGCCTGCGACTCCAGACGTCGAGGTGTGGCGAGACAGAAATAAGTATATAAGAATTGCGTCCGGAAAAAACACATCTAAACGTTTTGTCAGTCAACAGTGCGAAATGAACTGCGTGCATACATATTGTAGCATACTATGTAGCATGTAGCGTGTGCAAATCACACCTGCAAATCACCCACACAACTCGAGCTCGTAGAAAGCACTAACATTTCGTGGCGTTTCGTACGCTCGAATTGATGGGGGATGGCAGTTCACATTTCAGCCTGTTCAGCGTACACCACTGGTGGTAGATCAGGGACACCTGGGTGATGCGGGTTTGCCAAAGAACAAAACCAACAACAGTCATACCTTGTATTCGAATGAACCTGGATAGAGCATGATCAGATAGTCGATATCGGAAGTGTCACCGAGCGCATCGAGAAAGACAGCGTCGCCAGACTGAGAGATAAGTGTATCTTTTCAGTCGACTATCGCCAGGCCGAGACAAAACGAGTGCACCTGAATGTAGACGCAAGCGGCGTGGATGCAGTCGGCAGCGAGAGAGGCTCGCCCGATTCGAGCGGCCGCCGACCATACAGACAGGAGGTTGGAGGGGCGGAGCAGGCCGCGCAGCGAGTCACACACCGCGTCCTGCAATCTCATCCATCAAGGTGGGGATCATGGGAAAGGAGGAGTTTGAAGTGATTTGAATCTAGTCGAAGAAAGTTGGAAGTGGTTGAAAGGCAAGTTAGAGTGGGCAGATCGGGGAAGGCTTGACCGCTAGTAAGCGGAAGAGATACTTACGAGAAGTGCGTGGATGGAGAGCGTGTCAGCTGCGCGCATCAGATGCACGCCGCTCGTCGCATTCACTCGCATCGAACCCGCGTAGATGTATTCCAGGAGGAGACGCAGGGTGCGACCAGACAGAAACGGGAGGTGGACTTGATCTGGAACGAATCTCTCTCTCTCTCTTTCTCTTTCTCTCTCCCTTCCTCTCTCACCCTGCACACTCTCAGCCAGGCCGTGTGTGAACATGGCTCGGAAGTAGTTGCACGCGGAGGCGAGTATGCTTCGATTCGCCCCTGCCGTCTCTCCATCGCCCGCCACCAGTGTGACATCGTTCAGCACGCCTACACAAGTATGCATGTTTGACAGCACTGAAGTAGCCAACCTTCCCTCCACAACTTCTCCTGCCGCTGCACCATCGCACACCGATCATGCATCTGAGACTCCGCATACTTGCGTCGGGTTGTAGTTTGTACCTTGATCACCGCCGTTTTCGCCGGATTCGCTATCGATGAGCGCGTGCGTCCACGTTTTTGGCGACAGGAGACCACTCTGAAAGTCGTCCACGTTTTTGGCGACAGGAGTCGTCCACGTTCAAGTCGTCCACGTTTTTGGCGACAGGAGACCACTCTGAAAACAACTTTACTGCATACGATAGCCCAGAAACCCTGTTTCCCAATAAGTAAGTAAACGTGAATCAAGCTACAGTAACCCAGCACCGTTCTTAAAACCTCATGTTAACTATACAGCAGGGTCTCCTTGGTCTCCGCGTGGTCTACTGTAAGCGTGGTCTCCTGTAAACTTACGGTAGCACAGGAACCCAATGACCCAGCTAAGCAAGGAGTTACAGTAACCCGGCACCGTTTTGAGGTGGTCGTTCCGAGTCGACATGGGTGGATAGGAGGGCATGAACTAGAAGAATGTCAGCGCGCGCCTTCGTTCTCGCATACTCTTCGTCCATCCTGCAAGGGTACTGTAGGGTACAGTATAGGGCAAAAGAGAGAAACAGGGAGAGAGAGAGCGCAAGAGAGATGTGAGAGAGAAAGTAAGAGAGATGGGAGAGAAAGAGAGAGAGAGAGAGAGAGAGAGAGAGAGAGAGAGATCGGACTCACCACTCGCTTGCAGCGCGCCACTTCTCCTCGTCACTTGTCAAAATGGAGAGATCGGGCCGGTTCCCAATCAGAGATGGGGAGGAGAGGAGAAAGACGCCTCGCGTACACTGAAGACAGTGAGGCCTTAGGTGAGACCTACTCCCCTACCTCGATCTGCACTCCTGTTGGCAGCTCGTCAGTGCTTTTCACCAGGAGCACTCTCGAAACTTCAGAGAAGAGAATCGCGAAGACGATCGGAAAGGAATATGTGAGAGATGAAACATGACATGCCACTCACCCGATAGTTGATAGTGTCAGTGGCCGTGAGTGTTGCGTGGTGCACATCGACCCGCACATCGACAGGCGTGGGTTCGTCTCCCAACCGAGAGGCGAGCAGAGACACCCGCATCCCACCGATTGCCGCCACACAGAACCGCGCAAATGATCACGCTGTCACTTCGCATAAATGTGTGATTTTTTGTGCGAATGGCAGAAATTCACGTTGTCACTCACTGTTCGTATTGTGTCACAATAGGAGGCAAGTAATCCTCGGTCGGTCTGATGACAGAGAAGTCAGAGTGCGTGTGCTGCTATAACAAGTGTGCCAAGGTGTGGATAAGGGGTGGAACCAAGCTGTGAATTGTTCGAAACGACCATACACCGTGTCCTCTGTTTCTCTTGAATGTGTCTGTGGGTCGTAGCATGTCTTGTTGTGAAACCTATGAAACTTGTTTTTCATTTCATTATTATTCTTCCTGCTAACAGGAATAAAAAATTGTGCCAGAAGTGAAGTACCCATCGCGTGTCATTTTTATTTGTGTTCAGTCTCTGTACTACTTTCCAGAATCTTTGTTTTAAAGTTTTGATACCGATATACATAAAAACACCTTTTTCAATTGAAAGCTAATTTATAGAGAAAAAAAACAAATACGTGTGAAATCAATGAGTAGCGAGCTGCTGCAGAAAATAAATGCCGTATGAGACCAGGGGAAGAGTTAGGAATGCCTGGAAGTGATTGGTGATCTATCTCATTCTCTCTCTCTCTCTCTCTCTCTTTTTCTTTCTCTCTCGCTCTCGCTCTCGCTCTCTCTCTCTCTCTCTCACTCTCTCTCTCTCTCTCGTCTCTACCTTGGAAGGAAAGTTGCAGTTAATATCGAGAGCTTTCATGACTTGCATCGATACGCGCTGGCCGCGACTCCTCTCGATCATAGAGGATGCTAGGGTGGAGAGCTGGAAGGGACTCATTATCTCTCTCTCTCTCTCCCTCCCTCTCTCTCTCTCTCTCTCTCTCCTTTTTTTTCTCACACACTCTCTCTCTCTCCCCCCCCTTTCCTCTCCTCACTTTTTCATCTTCTCCTTCCCAAATAGTGCGAGTCTCGAGCAGCGCTTCGTTGATGTCCAGGACCTACAGATGATAGTGAGAGCGAGGAAGATGGAGAGGGAGAGAGAGAGGTAGAGAGAGGGAGAGAGAGGGAGAGGGAGAGAGAGAGAGGGAGAGAGAGAGAGTGAGAGTGCTGACCACCGCGTATACTGCCGCGCTGGCATTGGCGGGGCCGAAAAAGAGTAGCGTGCAGCTGGCGGCAGCTGCTGATGTGATGACCAGGGAGACAATCGGCTGAGACTGAAAGGGGTGACGTCAGGGTATGGAGAACAGAAAAAATTAAGAACCACATGTACATGCACGATTCATAATCCGTATGTAAGGCTGTAAGCTCTAATAAGAATAGGAAGAATAGAGGTTGGACGCTACGCACGGTATACGCCTGCATGATGAACATGGCGAGTATCTGTCCCGCCGCCGCTGACATGAGAGAGCCCGAGATGAACGAGGAGAGGCGGCTGGAATGGAGTGGGCACCATTTTTTGGGACTCGCAGTGTATTACTGTATTTTACCGTAACCTTACCATAATTTACATTTTTGTATAGTGTGTTCCCTTTTTTGACCGACATAGACAGTTTCTAGACAGCGCATGCAAATGCGCTCATTGCTGTCTGATAAAATGACGGCGACCGGTCTACAGAGATCAAAACTGCATTTATCGATCGATATCAAGCCAACTAGGTGGAAAATCAAAAATCGGGCTCTGCGGAGCCCTCGGCCTACTTGTAACCCATGTACTGTGAAAGTCTCATCTCTCTAGCTCTATCCATCGCCGAAAAAAGTGTACATAAGTGAAATGATTCTGTACATAGTGCTCAATTACAAGAAAACGAAAGTAGATACGGCATTCTAGTTTTCGCACATCTTTTTAAATATATAGGTGTGAAAATTTGAGCCCTATACCTCTTTTCGTTCATGAGCTACTTTGTGAAATCATGCAATTGTGTTATCCGAAGCTGCGGCTCACCAAACAACTAAATCAAAAATCAGGCTCTGTGGTGACCTCGGCCTACATGAGCAACATAAACTGTGAAAATTCCACATCTCTAGCTCTTTCCTCCGCCGAAAAAAGTGTACCTAACTGAAAAGCTCAAATCAGATAGAGCTTTGCAACATGTCTCCGAGAAAAGTCACAGTGTTCTGGTATTAGCGAATCTCTTCGGATATGAAGTAGTTAGTTTCTATGAAAAATCGAGACTTTAATCTCTTTTTGTTTGTGAGTTGTGAGCTACTTTGTAAAATCATACAACTGAATGAACTGAAATTGCAGCTCAACTAAATCGAAAATCAAAAATCGGGCTCTGTGGTGATGTCGGCACACATGAGATACAACTACTGTGAAAAAAATAAGATCTTTAGCTTTCTCTTCGCCGAAAAAGTATACCTAACTGACGTTAATCAAAAAAGAGTTCGTGTAAACAACAGTTGTACAGTAGTACTGTATGTGTATGACATATTTTAAAATGAACAAGTCTCATACACTATAAAAGGAGTAATCCTGATTTGAAATGTTTACCAGATCTAATTGCGCAGCTGAAAAGCGACCACGCAATTGTGAGAAATGACCGCAATATAGAACATTTGCATAATATTCGCATCTTTCGTCTAATATTCCGGCCGTCCGAATTTGTCGGTCAGAAAAGGGAACACACTATAATGTGCTACTTGATTCGAGATGAATATTCTGATTCTGACTAATTAGTGGGAGACATACATTGTATCATTGTTTAGTAGTTTAGTTCCCCAGTTTTTTTTCACACACACTTCGATTTGAAAAGATTCACCTACATACGATCTGTCGGTGTCTCTAGTGGCGGACACGATTTACACTGTAGAATAAACTCACGCGTTGACAGTCTTCACAACCTCGAGGAGAGCGGTGTGCTGTCGGGAGATGGTGACGAGAGAGTCGAGTGTCTGAACAACCATACGTCATCTTCATTTCAGAACTCTCCACAATCCGTCATTAGCCAATGAAGGCGAACATCTTTCGCAACACTCCTGATTGTACTTATTGTAAAATTGAAATAATATAACACGAAGCAACCATCTTCTCCTCGGCCCGTATCCTCCCTGCCAGATCCACTAGTGGTCCTCTCACAGCCCCCGCAGTCTGCACACACAGCGAGAGGGCCAGGCTGGATACGAGAGCCGAGTAGACTGCCACCAAGGCATCCGCACCGAACAGATTCCACAGCGCCAACGAGCTACAGGTGATAAAATTGATTACATCTGGATGTTTCACTCATGAAATTCCTGTGAACAATGAGGGGCTGCAGTAGAGTACTAGATGTTTACGATTCTAGAGATGTTATGGCGGCATCGAACACAACACACGACCCCTTGTTCGTTGTTGCTGTTGTTGTTGTTGTTGTTGTTGTTGTTGTTGTTGTTGTTGTTGTTGTTGTTGTTGTTGTTGTTGTTGTTGTTCACTGTTTCCTACCTGCCCATGTCCTCCTGGAACAGCGTCGTTCCGTTCCTCTCCTTTTCTATGTGATCGCTCGTCCTCTTTACACTCACTGCCAACTCCCGAGAAGAGTAGAGTGAGCAACATGGTAATGAGAAAGGCACGGAGCGAGGGAGCGGACTGGAACAATCTCTCTCTTTCTCTCTCTCTCCCCATCTCCCTCTCTCTTTCTCTCTACCTTTGTCACTCCCGCAACCACCAGCGCTTTGCCAATGTTGTCCTCTAGTCGGTCTCGACTCCACCTGAATTTACCTGGTTACAGTACTCTCAGTACAACCTACAGTACCCTGCGAGATTGAAGGCAGACATTATTCCGTGCATGGCGAGCGCAGAGCAAAGAGACAGGTCCGCCCAAGAGCGCGAGAAGACCTGATATTGATTATTGATTGGCAGAAATCACACCATCCACACCATATGTGTATTATCATTACGTAACCATCATTCGACCCCCTCCGCAGAGTAATTTCCTGAATCGGGGGATACCTTTACCTTTACCTTTTACCTAACCATGCTAACCAATAACCGATCTGTTGATTGATTTGTTGCATACCTGCGCTTTGTTGTCCATCTGTATGAGACACATTCGCAGAATGAGCACAGCTATGAGGAGAGCAGAGAGGAGAGTGCGCGGTACGGCACTGAAAGTGACTCTCTCTCTCTCTCTCCTCTCTCTCTCTCTCTCTCTCTCTCTCTCTTTCTCTCTTTCTTCCTTTACCTCTGTACCAAGAATGTAGAATATGAAAAACCAATAAACCCGTACAACGAACTCACCACACTCTCCTGCACCCCCTCAGCTGTCTCACATGGAATAGTGAGTGTCGCATATCCAGTCCGGTGAGTGCAATGGCTGTCCGCAGATGACCGAACAGGCGCGGTGGACGGGGATCGATGGGTATGGAGTGCATTCTGCTGCAAAGTGATCCAGTACTTAGAATGAAATCTACTCGTGCTTCTATTTCCTATTTACAGGAGTGTTCATTTCCACGGCAAGGAATACTTATTGTGTCATTGGTCGAAGTCTCCGAAGTCGAAAATCCAATTACAGCATAACACATGGAAATACTTTGTGAAAGAGAGAAGGTCAACGTGGACAGAATGATATGATAGGTTACATGCTCACATATACTGCAGCGCATCACATTGTGGGGGTCGCTTTTATTACCGCGACCGCTCTCATTGCGAGGGTACATCCCCTCCCCCCCCCCCTCTCTCTCTCTCTCTCGAACCGGCAACAACCAACTCGCATCACAGAGCAACACTGATAACTGTTCTCTGATTGAGCACATCTGGACATAGCAGCTTATTTCAATCTTCCCTAACCCCTCCTCAGTTGTATAGGTGGCTCCAGGCTACCTAGCATACTATACTTGATCACTTCACAATGTTTATCACAGTGAGAGCAAACTCGCAGCACAGATCACTGACAGTGAGTGGTGAGAGAGCAGTGAGATAGTGTGGTGTGAGTGGAGGGCGCGAGGCGGCGAGAGCGGATCAAACACGAGCGCTGAATCAGTGTGAGTCAGAGGAGATGATCGAAAGATCACACGGAAAGTAGGGGGTCCAAGCTGCCCGCGCGCGCGCGCTGGTTCTGCGCACGTTTGGGCATTCGTGCACACCGCGCGCAAAACTCAAAACTGTGATGCGCCCTTTTCAGGGAACTATTTTCAGATCATGACAATTGGAATGACACCTTGTTTGCCAAATTCGGTCAACATATTTTTGTAATCGCTCTAGTGATATGCTAAAAGCTCGTACTGAGATGATCTTTAGTTCAAAACATGCGTTATGATTGTGTCCACCCTGCTGTCTGGTTTAGCATATCGAAACAATTGATAGCGCATCAGAATATCACAAAAGGTGATTGCGCTCATCCACTCTCATGACTGTTCGCCGTCTGACTCTCTCGAGAGCGCGCGCTCTCTGCGCTCTCTCTCACTTTCCCGCGCGATTCGAGTAGTCGATAATCAAGCGGCCGGTAGGGGTGATAGGGCGAAAAAGTGGCCATTTTCGTCGCGCAACGAAACGTCGTAGAAGGAATACGGTTGAGAATTTTGGAAAACAAATGTGAAATATGAGACTACACACACATCAGACAATCGAATGAGCCTAAGTGGGTCGATTTTGACCAAGTTGAAAAATCAGCTTGGACCCCCTAACGGAAAGTAGGGAAGAATAGAGAGAGAAATGAGATATTATGTGATCAGTGTGTAACAATTGTTTAATAAGTGTAATTAGCGTTTTGTTCTTCAAAATAAAATAACCAAATGGATACGCAGGTCAGTTGTGACACCTACTATAGTTCGAATCGCGGAAACTAAACATATCTAATAACAACTGATGTGAGCTAAAACAAATGCGACATTGTCTGCGGACGCGAACCGTTTTTTTGTTGCCATTCCCAATGATACTTTCAACGTCTCATTTTAACGATGCAATCTAGGTGTGTCTAGAAAGTGGATATCTTTCATCTTTCTTTCTGGTCTCTTTGCCAGGAATCCAGATTCCACGTACGGACGTACGGTACGCAGATTCACGAGAAGCGCCATGAGACAGAGAGAAGCGGTAGGATATTTTTAATGATTCAGTTTTCTTTTTTCAAATCGACGCTGAGCTGCATTAAAACAGACAGCATACACACAATGCATGATGTGTGTTTCAATGCCGCATGACATTTGCATTTTTGTGAAACGAGTTAAGTACAGTTAGTATGTAGGTCGTATGCGTGACTTGTTGAATATCAAATGTTACACGCGTCTAATTGTCTAATATCAAAACTATTTTAAATGATGTTCCACTGGATGGTGGTATACGCTTTTTTGGGGGATTCCCTGGGCAATCAGAGTTGGCTTAAAGTCCACCTGGACCTTTTTCCCTCTCGAGTCTCTTTTGAACGCGCCCGCTCACCACTCGTTCATAAAGACAAACGTTTTTCAAATATCATTTTGATTTTATTGTAACAACCTCAGCCACATACACAATACCACAATATACAGAAACAAACAAATGAACTACAAAATTGAAAAAAAGTGTTGTGTTTTACAGTCTCGTCTCGTGTCGACAGAAGTCTTGTGCTCTTGTGCATTGACGTCGTTACTGAAACAGTAGAAATGATTTAAAAAAACACAAATCGTTTTTGAAAACACCCACCCCAACAATGAGGCGCTTGGCCGAGCGTCTCAGGTCGCGGATAAAGTATATGACAATGAACGGGTCGAATATGGGGTAGACAGTGGCGGATACGCACAGGATGCGGGGGTAGGAGAACTCGGCGCCGAACAGCGGGAAGACGATGATGACGACGAGGAGGAGGTGGTTGAGCAGGATGGGGATGAATGCCTACAATAGCATTCTCACCCGATGAGAAAAGTAGAGTAGTAAGCGAAATTGTGCGCATTGTTCTACACCTCGACTCTCTTTACATCTGTGGACACAAACCTGTAGTAGAAGCGTTTTGAATATCTGCACTTGTTGGTAGCGGTAGTGTCGTGAGAATCGCTCACTCGACAGGCGCGCCGCAATTCCTAGTGCTGCGTAGAGGACACAACACGGTGACACGAGCTGGAACAACTTTCAGACATTTTCGGTGGACAATGTTTAGTACGCTGTGCACATTAGCTCATTTCGGCCAGGCCGTCCGCAGACAAAAACCGCGTCGCAACCGCTCCGCGCATCTGAAAAATGCTGGCATACTGCCAAGTGATGCGAGCGGTCATTCCCCACTGGGCATTAGCGAGCGACGCGGTCGCTGTCTGCGGACACGCAGCGACCGAAATGACGAGCCATGCACGAACATGCAAACTGTACCTTATATCGGAAACTGTCCCATATTTTTGCAAAAGACTCGGATTCCACTTTCGTGCCTACGAACATGAATAATGAACATAAATAACTCACGAGTTGCGCGATGACTGCTATGAAACCCCAAAGTGCGCGATGATTATAGACCAGCTCACCGTCGCTGTTCACCTTAACACCTTAACTCATGTGGTTCATCCAATGTTGGTTTTTGCTCCAATGAAGCTAGCATTTCTTCAATGCAGCTCGCTCTCACCGTCCTATACTGAAATCCGATCAGCCCCTCCCGAACCACGGGAAGGCCGTATGTGTTGAGAATGTATGGGTAAATCTGAAATTTTTCCTGACCATTCCTGCGTATTTCCTGCGTGTCCTCCTCACCGCTTCGATTTCATCCGATTTCGGAATGCCCATGTCGAATGTGTAGAGAAAGAAAGTCACGAAATACACCGACACAAATGCGTAGATGGCAGCAAAGCGCGGCATACTTGAGATCTTCTGAGGTCTGTGTTTAATGTATGAGATATGGTTATGGATACTGCTTTAGAATAATCAAACCTGCAGATGACAACATATCTGTAGAGAAACTGAAAAGTTAAGGAGAGATGGCATAATACGTAGGATGCCACAAATGCGAGGAGAATCGGCCTGCGACTCCAGACGTCGAGGTGTGGCGAGACAGAAATAAGTAGATAGGAATTGCGTTCGGAAAAGCACATCTAAACGACACACTGTGGGTAACATGTAGTATACTATGTGATCAATTGACTCACCGGAATGCAGAGTGCGTTTGTGCTGGCGAACAGTATATTCAAGATCGCATATGAAGCGAGTATGTATTTGTAGGGTCGAGACGAGTGGGATTTGATGAGTACGACTAGTAGTAGTATATTGAAGAGAGTGGAGAAGACGGATGACGTGTAGAAGGCTCGCGCGTGATACACGAAAGTCAGAGGGATCATTGGATATCTTATGTCGAGAAATTCCTGATCTTGTCCGACGATGATGAATACTGTGAAAGAAATTGCTAGATAAAGAACTAAATAACCCGCTTATTCCCTAGGGGCCTAATTTTAAACACAGAACTAGCTTCTGACATTTGCGTCACACGGCTCGCTACTATGTAGGTTCAGTAAAATACATAGGAAAATGGTCCAATCTACTCAATTATTCGCAAACTGTCAAACCAAACAAAGAACAAAATAGAACTATTCAATCGTCCATTATCAAACCGAGGGTTTAGAATTCAGAATATTTAACACACACAACATAACTATTTAGCATTTTGCACACGAACAGCTTGATACACCGCTTATTCTCTAGGGACCTGAGTAATTTTGAACAAATTACTTTTACTTCCTACTGACATTTGTGTGCATCATTTAGTCCTTTAGTGTTTAGTGTTTGAGTGAAAGACTAGGGAAGGTTGAGGTTGCTTATGATTCATCGATTGTACATGTTCAGTCGCGGACTCGCACTATGGTGGGGATGCTGAGCGGCGGGCGAGTGAAGATACCAGAGCGATAACTTTCGATCTACCTCGCTTGAAGTTCGAAATACGGTGCCATAACCGTCTGCCTCTCTTGTTTTATTGCCGAGAGCTGACTCTCCGTCTTCCTCTGATCTACCCTACCGCGCGCAACTTATTGCGAGCATAGAACTATAGGAAGGGCTGGATGAAGGGAGCAGAGAGACAGGAAATGAGTAGAAAGTACGGATTGACTTGGAGAAAAGGAGAGAGAGGGAGAGAGGGGGGAAGGAGAGAGAGAGATAAACCTTTCATTCAGGCTCTGTCGATTGCATCCATGGAGGCCGTGAGTGGAGGAGACGAGGAGCAGTGGAGACAAACGAGAAGATAGAAGAGTAGATGATAGATCAGACTTTGTCATGTGTGTTTGAAGTTTATTATGCCATGTTGAAGTGTCCTTTGCGTTGCTACTTGATACATTTCAGTCTATCCCATGTTTCTCTGATCACACAACTACAGTTATGAAGTTGTTATTCGTTTTTGTTACCTACCAAGAGTGGAAGTATTCAATAAATGTGTTTTTGTCAAATCAATTGATAATAATTTTTTATGCCATTTCACGCACGACACTCTAAATGTAACAGGAAAAGTGGCGGGAAACAAAAGACAAAAGTGACGTCATGGATTTTCGCTGCGGTGCCGTGTCAAAGTTTCTTTTTGTCGCGTATTTTCTGCGTTTTTATTATTTTTTTTACACGATCAATGCTTTTATAAAACGCTCGGTGGCAACTTGTAAATACGAATATGACGCTCATAATGACGTTATTACCAGCTATTGCGAAATGAGAGCATAATAGGCTCGAGGCTTGTGTGCAATCGATTTCTTTTCGGCCGCGCGTTCGTTTATTGATTCTATCCTATCATTTGATTCAGAATGGCGGATCCGCCACGTCTTCTGACCGTCCGTCTACCGATTCCCGACGACCGAAGCGACTTCAACAAGCAGCTAGTAGGGGTGAGTGATGCGGATATCGATCGATCGATGCCATGTTGCCAGCTCGTGCTCCTGCATGGCTGCGGTGTCTCTCAGACCAGCGACGAAGCCACCATCGACGTCTCTCGGACCGCCGACTGGAGAGCTGTCTACCTGGACATTGCACAGGTAAGTGGACGAGGAGACAGGTACGACTGGGGAGTGTACGTTTCAGCTGGTGCAGTCTGCTGGCAACGGGGCGAGCGTCGGGTTCGAGTCCGGTCAGGGAGGAGAGAAGAAGGAGGAGACAGCGAGTGAGGAACAGGTATGCTGCGTGTACAGGCTAGGATAGCAGTGTGTGATTTAGGTGACGCTGCAGAAGCACGCAGGCGGAAGGCGCGAAAGCGCGCGAGCGACGGCTGATGATGACGTCACTACGGAGGTAAGATGAGTTCATGTATTGCTTTGATCATTGCATGTTGTATGCTCCTAGGCGAACCAGAAGAAGAGGAAAAAGAGGAAGCGGGTCGGTTCTATTGGCCAGAACATCGCACAGAAGATGAATCACACTGGAATGGTTGGTTGCGGCAGCACACACACCTCACCCTATAATGTCTTGTGAATTTGCAGGGAGAGGAGACTCGCGAGACGACCAAGAAGAAGAAACGGGGAGGAAGCGACCCGATCGGAGAGAAGAAGAGGAGGCGAGCGCAGGCGGAGGAGAGACAGGGTGCACCTGAGGGGGTGAGTGTGTTCAACTGTATAATATACTGCTGCATTACTATTGTATAGGAGCCGATGTGTGATCGCGAGAGGCCGGTGGAGAAGGGTGCGACAGAAGCAGAGGAGGAGAGACAGCGACTGCGGGAAGCCGCTGTTCAACTCGCCCTGTCACTCTCGCACCAGACAGAGTGCAAGGTGGGTGGTCATCTCTCTCTCTCTCTCTCTCTCTCTCTCTCTCTCTCTCTCTCTTTCTCCCCCCCCTCTCTCCTCATCGATTCTTTCAGATGCCTGACTGTCCGTCTTCCACCATCCCTCACTGCTCTCTAAAGACCCTTCGGAGACATGTGGCTCTCCACCACTACGAGGGATCCTCTCTCTTCCGATGCATCCACTGTCACTTCAAGGCTAACGGTCCGTTTCTAGAAACGTTTTAAACATACGTGTTTTATTTTTGTTTGTTGAAATAACTTTCTATACAACATTTTTACTCCAGTTCGCAAGTCGGTTCGTCAGCATGTGAAGCAGTGTCACTCGGATGCGGAGGAAGCAGTCAAGGACCGCAGAAGCGACAAGGTGCAGATTTGAGAGAGAGAGAGAGAGAGAGAGAGAAGAGAGAGAGAGAGAGAGAGAGAGAGAGAGAGAGAGAGAGAGGGAGAGTTTGCAGACCTGGATCTCCATCTGGCAGCTCGTTCTCTCGTGTTTCGGAGTGAAGGAGGAGGAGGAGGAAGACGTAGTGGACTTGATGTGGCGCCAGCTGCGGGAGGGAGAGAATGCACAGCCGATCGAACAGTGAGAAGGAAACATATAGTATCATGGCATTTCATTGTTCAGGTCTCCGATGAAATCGGACTGTTCGAGTGACTGCGAATGGAGGGAGGAGAGAGCAGAGAGACAGAATGGAGAGGAGCGGGAGAAGAGAGAGATGGTCGAAGAGGAGGACAGAGAGAGGGAGTGAGTTGCATTCGATCGATCGATTGCATGTTTTGTATTTGAGGTGCCGGGTGGATTCCGACTGCTCGAATGGAGAGACGGACGACACGAGCGAGTATGGAGAAGTGGAAATGGAACAGGGGGAAGAGTGAGTTGCGGTAGAATCCTCTCATTTCATGTTTGAATGGCAGACCGCCGGCGCACTCCGACCATTCCAGTGGGGAGGAGACGGGAGAGACGAGCGAGGAGGAGGAGGGGTTGACTCGCAGGAAGCGGGTTGACAAGAAGGGAGAAGAGAGAGGAGACGAGTGAGTAGCTAGGACTGATATGGCTCACATAGTCTCATTGGTCCTTTGCAGTTCCTCGGTCAGCTCCGACCACGTGACAAGCGAATCTGCCGACGAGGGTGCGTGGGAGACGCGCCGGCTTCGTGGGAACCGGAAGAGGGAGAGGGACGAGAAAAGAGAGGGACAGGAGGATGAGTGAGTCTGACTCTGAAGCATGCAATCTTATGATTGCATGCTTTGAACTTCAGGCCATCGGTGGATTCTGACATCGATTCCGATGAGACATATGAGGAGACCGACTCCTATACGGTAGTGATTACTGATGGAGTAGTTCCATCTGTCTTTTCAGAGTCGTGGTTCGATGCGGGAGAAAGATGAGAAGGAGGGGAGGAAGAGGGGAGGTGGCAAGGTATGCACTGGTAATTTATTCATATCTGTTCTATATAATTATGCTAAAGTCATTATTTTCCCACCCGCATGTAAATTCATTGCTCTCAGGCGACTAGGTAGCCCGGTAGTTCGATTCCTTCCTGTTCTGGACGGTTGAAGTAGTTTCTATGTCTGTGTTTGAGATGACATCCCAGTGTATGCGTCTGCATGAGTTCCAATGGGCTGACCGGTAGTTGTTAGAATCTGTGTGTTTGCTGATTCTGAATAAACCTATCATTATGATTTTAGCGATCTTTTCAGAGTCACGGTCCCAGGCGAGACGTGGAGAAGCAAAGGAAGAATGTGGAGAAGACCAATGCGAAAGAGGATAACAAGGTATGTCTTTGGATTGTTGTTTACATGATTTCTTATGCAGTGATCGGATGGTGATATTACAGAATCTGGCGGCGCGTGTGAAGGAACTCGGCAAGCGACTGCTGCACGGAAAGTACAAGTGCCAGGTATGTCAGTCACTTATCCCCACATCTATCGCCAATTTCAGTTCTCTGGATGTACGAAGGTGATCCACATCAGTCAGACACATTGCATGCGCGAGCACGCTTTGGCTCACTACAACGGACCCTCACTCTACAAGTGCAAATTCTGCACATTCAAGACAAATCGTGAGATGCTCAGCTGTTTTTCTTTTGTTATAGATAACGGTACTTTCAGGGAATTATCTCGTTCGGCAACACGCACGAACTGCTCATGGAATCACCCGAAAGACGAATGGAGAAAGGCCGTATGCAGATCTCCGCACAGAAAAGGTTTGTATATGTGTACAGACAATGTAACAATGGACTCTTTATAGTCTACCCGGACTTGCAATTCCCTCATTCTTCGCTGTTTCGGGGCACATGAAGAACGCGAAGAGAAGCGGCGGACCGTCAAGTGCCGGGTGAGAACATTACTCAATTTTTTTCTTGTTTGTGTTATGTGTTTGTATATTCTGTTAGAACTCAGCTGAACATTTCTCATCAAACACATTACCCTAATGTCTCTCGTGAAAAGCGTGAAACTCATTTGCGAGCCCATTGTAGCGATAACTCTGTCCTTCTGCAATTCCGTTCTCCTATCATACATTCCAACTCGGCATTCAGATATGTTCCTCTCGCGTGCGCAACGCATTCTATCATGCGGACATCCACCTCTCTCCTCCGGGCATCTACCGCTGCTCCGGCTGTGATCGCGGATTCAACCGTGAGAATCAAATTTAATTGGTATTGTCACATCGTATTTTCCAGATCATATCCTCACCAAGAATCACATTGCCCAGTGCACCGCGGGCGCCCGTGTCGTCAGTCACAGGAACGATCCGGAGGTGTGGATTTATTTGGGAATTCGTTTATCTTATTCACTTTCTCAGATCGCCGCTCGCCTCGCTACTTTGCGTGTGGAGTGTTTCCCCAACTGGAACTGGCATCACCGGACGCCGAAAGGGAAGGTAGAGGGAGGAGGGAAGACGGACAAGCTGGGAGGAGGAGAGAAGAAGAGCGGCGGAACGGTAAGCAACTATGTTCTAGAAACTATGTTTGTGTTTTGTTCGTGATTGAATGTGTTCACATTCACTCAGAAGGGTCTCGCACGCGCCACTGCCTCGGAGGGTTTCGGCAAGGAGAAGGCAGGAGATGGAGACAATTGGAGCGACGGAGAGGCGAGTCACTCTGGGAGAAAACGATGATAAAACATTGCTTGTAGGACTTGCCGATCGTCGTTGTGTCTGGAGGATCCCACAAGGCGACTGCCGAGAAGGTGAGTGGAAGAGACGTGAGGAGGGAGAGAGAGAGAGCGCGAGAGAAAGAGAGAGGGAGAGAGAGAGGGAGGAGCAGGGAAACAGGAGAAACAGACAGTAACCTCCCATTCAGACTCCGCAACGCAATCCTCGTCGGAGATCCGCGGAGCAGTGAGTGGAGGAGGGGAGGAGCAGTGGAGCAGAACGAGAAGATGGAGGAGGAGAGGAGTGGTGAGACTGTACTATGTGTGTAGCTGTAGACACTATTTGAAGAAGAGTTATGTTGTTTTTGTTTTTGTTACCGGTCATAGTCGTTGTTGAAGTGGTCATTGTTGAAGTTGTTGAAGTTCTTGTTTTTGAAATGATATGAAGATGTAGCATGAAAGTTGTTGAAGTTCATTGCGTCGTTATTTGTTGCTTCTTTTTCATTCAATCAGTGCGAATATATAATTTCTTTATTAGCTGTCCGAATACACATTTGATTGTTGCTTGTGATCACAATACCGTATACTTGTAATGGTCTTCCTATTCCTAGGAATTTTGACATAAAAGTGAGCCGAAGTGAACACAGAACACCGGTAAAACGCGAATATCGCAAGTGTAGCCACTCTTAGATTTACGATACGAAAGTGATCTTCGATTTGAACCGCCAACTGTCTATAGTGAGTGGCTACACTTGCTGAATGATCTTGAGAGGAATGAGTCTCTTGTAGAATATGCAAATGAGGGCGATAGCTGCGCAGCATAGCGAGAACGGGCCGACAGTGATCCACACATAGCCAGTATATTCGAACAACTCCCTGTAAAGTTGGAATGATTAATACTTGTATGATAGATGCATCGGCGAGAGCAGTCGTCGCAATATCGCTGGGATTTGGTGTCGTACCATAGTCTTTTTTCGACCCCTCGCAGAGTTCGCATATGTAAGTCTCAAGGTCTCACAGGTGTCTCAAGGTGTCAGAGACTACCTTTACCTTTACCTTTTAAAATGCAACCTACGTCATGGTGATGGGAGCGATGAACTGACCGACGCTGCCGGAAAACGCCAACCCGCCCTGCCACATACCCTGGAGATGTTATTGATATTTTTTAATTTAGATAGGTTTATTACCGATAACATGGAAAAAATCGAAATTATAAACAAAAAGTGAGCAATACAAACGGCAGGTATAAACGGGGTTTCAATGAGATTGAACACGAACATAATCACATAGTATTACATGGAAAAGGAAGTGGGGGGAGAGCTCTCTATAGGTTGCGCAATTTGCTAGGTGGCATGAGATCTAATGTAGAGAGTTGTGATTTGAAGATAGAGGGATCATTGATGGAGATTAGGTCACGAGAAAGCGCATTCCAGATTGCGAAGGTTCTGCTAAAAAAAGTGCTGGTACGGCCTGTGTGATCAAATGATGGAACAATTCTAAATTCATGAGAGCCACGAGTACGAGATGGAATAATTGCAAAAAGACCATGATAGTCCAATATAGTTTTCGAGTGGATTACTTTGTGAATGTATGTGACATCATTCAAGAATCGTCTATTTTCGAGAGTTTGAAGATTGAAAAGCTCAAGGCGTTGAGGATATGATAGGCTGCGCCCGATTCGCTGACACACACGACGAGTATAATAGCGTTGTATGCTCTCAATTAGGTTTACAGAAGCAGCATTAGTAGGGTTCCAGAGCTCAGTGCAATATTCTAATTTACAGCAAAAATAGGTTGTGTATGCGGTGATCAGTAGTGTGGGATTTCGTGTTTTGTATGTCCGAAGAAAATCATTTATAGAATACAGAGTTTGTTGAATTATTTGTTTGAAATGATCACATATTGATTAATATTGCTGTCTTCTCGCAATAAGTCACGTTATGGGGTAAGCTCGAGTCAGACGATTAGATCACAGTATTGTAGCAGCAAATTTTGTCTCCGATTTTTGCAGAAACAACTTTTTCGTATACTTTCCGGCATCCGCTTTCCAAAAATACATAGTTCGATACATGTTTACTCACAACTTTACTCAGTACAGTCCATGACTTGGGAATGGAGGAGGGAGGCGAGTACCAGGTGGAAGTGGTCGACCAGCCGAGGCGCCTGGTGAGAATGGAGTGTGCATGGAACAATGCGCTCACCAACCCTGACCGTCTGCCTTCGAGACGCCACATAGGGGTGATGGTTATGTGTGCTAGTTGCGAGGTAGTCTGTCAACCCATCCATTACGATTTTGTCGATTGAAACGACCTCGGCCCTACAGGACACTGTGTTTGTTGCCGAGGTATATGATGGAAGAGAGAGGGGTTAAAGATTGACTTGAGTCGTCGGGCGCGGCGTGTCTCCCTGCACTCTGTATGTCTGTCTCTCACCACCCCTCTCTATCCACGTGAACGCGGCGTGGGGTGGTGTGGACTGGCTGCCGCCCCACTGCCAGCAATGCGTCACGTTTAAGATGCTCGATCAGGTGCGGAGTTTCACTCTGCTATGAGCAGTGAGCACACGACCAAAGGACAATTTGACACGGCACTGCAGCAAACCATAGTGACGTCAGTTTGGCCTCATCATCATCATCATCATCGTGTTTCGCGCCACTTTTCCCGGTCACGTTCGCAATGTTGTGAAATGCAAAGTGAGTATCAAATTTATTCGACGGAAACACTTTTTCAAATCACTTCCACTCTTGAAAAATACCACAAAAAACAATTAACGCCTTCATAGATATAGTAGAAGATCTTGAAAGACTGCCGAAAAAGGTGAATATCATAGAGTGATCAGCAGGTAAGTAACAATGAAATGAACACTTCAACAACAGTTAGTAACAAAACCAACAAATAACATCTTCACAGAATGTCTACACGATTGTGGACACGCCTTCACTGCTCCACCACTGCTCCCCATCGCTGCTCCTTCTCCACTTACTGCTCCGCGGATCTCTGGCGAGGGAAGCGCTGAGCCTGCATGGAAGCAGTCGACGACAAAACCGGAAAAAAGGGTTTCTCTCTCTCTCTCTCTCTCTCTCTCTCTCGAAGAAAACCAGTCACCGCAAAGTCATTTATCAAATGTCCGTAATGAAGACCTCACCTTTCCATGTCGTCCATTCTTCTCGTCTCCTCCTCCCGCCTTCTGCCGTGATCCTCCCGATGCAGTCTGCGTGTCCTGCAAACATCCACTAATCTCCATTCCCTCCGATCCAATGTGACTCACCTCTCCGTCTCCTTCTCTCGCCATCGCAGTCTCCTTGCGGGAATCTCCCGAGGCAGTCGCGCGGGTCAGATACGTCGACTTCTGAATACAATCAAGCCTGAACATCGCGTAAAGTACCTCACCTTTCTATGTCCGCCGCTCTTTTCTTCTCCCTGCTTGCCAGTCTTTCTTCCTCCCACTCTATTCCTCTATGCTAGTTCCTGTTAGGGAAACACTTCTCGCGGAGAGCAGCGAGTCGAGTGGCGATGCAAACACAAACCTTGTCACCCTCCATATTCTTCTCGGCAATTAGGAAATGACACCAGACACCATGACACCAGACACCACGACACCAGGACCCTCTGGTGTCGACAACACGACACCACGACACCACTTTACAAAACTAAAAATTCTGCATCTTTTTCAGTTATATAGACGAGAGTTCGTAAGTAGTGCAAATGTGTTTTTTGAAGTGGTGTCGTGGTGTCATGGTGTCGACACCGTGGTGTCGTGGTGTCGTGGTGTCGTGGTGTCGTGGTGTCTGGTGTCTGGTGTCGTAATGTCTGGTGTCATTTCCTAAAATTCAAACGTATGACAGAGCCTGAATGAAAGGCTCTCTCTCTCTCTCTCTTTCTCTCTCCTTTTCTCAAACCACAACCTGAAATTTTAGTAACATCAGTACATCTTAATTCAAAGTCAATCCACACTTCCTACCCACCTTCTGCCTCTCTGCTTCCTTCTTTCAGCCCTTCTTCTCTCCAATCGCCCGTCACTCCGCATCCTCCAACATAGTGCGAGTCTGCGATTGTACAAGTTCAATGCACAATCGATCAATCATAAGCAATCTCAACCTTTTCTGAACTTTCACTCAAACACTAAACACTAAAGGACTAAAACACTAAAGCAAGATGAACGCAAATGTCAGAAGGAAGTGAAAATAATTTGTTTAAAATTACCTAGGTCCCTAGAGAATACGCGAGGCCGTTCAGGTGTATCAAGCTGCTCGGGTGCAAAATAATTGTGTTATTTGTGTTTATTATAAACCCTCGGTGTGATTTTGACAATTGAATAGTTCTATTTTGTTCTTTGTTCGGTTTGGCAGTTTGTCAATGGTTGAGTAGGAATGGGTCAGTTTCCTATGTGTTTTACTGAACCTACATAGAGTACATAGTAGCAAGCCGTGACCGTGAGACGCAGATGTCAAAAGATAGTTCTGCGTTTTAAATCAGGCCCCCAGAGAATAGGCGGGCTATTTAGCTTTTCATTTAGCAATTTCTTTCACAGTATTCATCATCGTCGGACAAGATCAAGAATTTCTCGACATAAGATATCCAATGATCCCTCTGACTTTCGTGTATCATGCGCGAGCCGTCTACACGTCATCCGTCCTCTCCACTCTCTTCAATATACTACTACTAGTCGTTCTTCTCAAATCCCACTCGTCTCGACCCTACAAATACATACTTCATATGCGATCTTGAATATACTATTCGCCGGCACGAATGCACTCTGCATTCCGGTGAGTCAAGTGATCACATAGTGCGTTACATACAGTAATAGTATGCTACAGTATGTATACATGCTACATACTACTTACATAGTATGCCACAGTATGTATACATGCAGTTCATATCATATCACACGGTTGACTGACAAAACGTTTAGATGTGCTTTTCCGGACGCACTTCCTATCTGCTCATATCCGTCTCCCGACACCTCGATGTTTGGAGTCGCAGGCCTATTCTCCTCGCATTTGTCGCATCCTACGTGTTATGCCATCTCTCGTTAACTTTTCAGTTTCTCTATAGATATGTTGTTATCTGCAGGTTTGATTATTCTAAAGCAGTGTCCATAACCATATCTCATACATTTTACACAGACCTCAGAAGATCTCAAGCATGCCGCGCTTTGCTGCCATCTACGCATTTGTGTCGGTGTATTTCGTGACTTTCTTTCTCTACACATTCGACATGGGCATTCCGAAATCGGATGAAATCGAAGCGGTGAGGAGGACACGCAGGAAATACGCAGGAATGGTCAGGAAAAATTTCAGATTTACCCATACATTCTCAACACATACGGCCTTCCCGTCGTTCGGGAGGGGCTGATCGGATTTCAGTATAGAACGGTGAGAGTCTCGTGAGAGCCAGAGCGTATGAATAGAAGAAGAATAGAAGAGAGCTTGATTGGAGCAAAAACCATTGAATGAACATTGAAACACACTAGACCTTATTTTGACAGATGACAAACAGCTTCTCTCGAATTTGCGTCCCGGAATTGCATTTAGCGACCATCTCATGGTGGAAGCGGACTTCCGTTGTTTTGATTTGCCTGCGCGACGCTCACCCACTATCGCTCGTGATTTCCGGAAAGCTGACTATGCTGCGATGGAATCAGACTTGAGTACCGTCAACTGGTTTTCATTGTTTCATAATTGCGACATCAACGAAATGTACAGCAAGTTCTGCGATAAAGTTAATTCGAGTGTTTCCCTCAGAGTACCAAGGATTACTAGACAACAATGCGAGTTTCCGGAATGGCTAAGTAGACTGAAACAGAGGGTTAGACGTGCTTACATCAAGCAAAAACGTACTGGCACACAGGATGATCAGAACAGATACAAGTCTCTTCTTCGAGAGTATAGAGAGAGTCTAGCTATGTGTATTGGTAATAGGGAGAGGGATATCTTGAGGTCCAAAAACTCAGTACAATATTGGCAGTACGTAAAGAACAAGATGGCGCCTCCTCAACCGATTCCATCCCTGGTTGACTCCTCCGGTCGAGTTGTGGAGGATGATGGAGAAAGAGCCACTCTTTTTAATGAATATTTTGCTACCGTATTCACAGTCGATGATCAAGCCCCTTTCGATCCTCAAATCAACACTCCTCTCACTCCAATGCAAAACATAGATGTTTCTCCTCATATTGTTTACGAGTACCTAAAACGATCTAAGCGCAAACTGAGTTGTGGACCTGATGATATCCCCTCTATTCTACTACAATCACTTGCTGTGGTTCTTGCTTTACCTCTCTCTTTGATATTCAGTGAAAGTGTGAGATCTGGTATTGTGCCTGATATATGGAAGAAGAGCACTGTAGTTCCGGTTTTTAAGAAAGGGGATCACTCTCTTGTGAACGCTATGGTCTGAACCGAGATGTGCTGCAATGGCTAAATTGCTATCTGAGTGATAGGTCGCAGTCCGTACGTATCGGATCATGCCATTCACACTGGCTGCCAGTACTAAGCGGTGTACCACAAGGGTCGGTTCTTGGACCACTCTTATTCCTATTATACATCAACGACCTTGACAGAAACGCAATCAAATACAGTAAGCATATAACATATGCTGACGACATGAAGCTATATATCAGTCATGACACTCCCGATTTCCATGAAAAACTAAATCATGATCTGAACAGTACACGAAACTTTCTTGCAGACCGGCAGTTAAAGCTGTCAGTCAGTAAATGTGAAGTTTTGAATTATGGCAAGAAAAATCCAAGGTTAACATATAAATGTGATAATGTGACTTTGTCAAACGTGGAGGTGGTGCGCGACCTTGGTATCTGGATGACCCCGACTCTTGATCCATCTAAACACCTTTCGGTGGTCATTCAGAAAGCAAATGCTCGAATAAACACACTGAAACGTACGTTCACTAAAAACAATGAACTGTTTTTGAATTTTTACAAAACTTCAATACGACCAACTTTAGAGTATGGATCTGAAATTTTGTGTCACATGAGTAAGGGTTGTATTAATGATCTAGATAAAGTTCAGAGAGCATTCACCAAAATATTATTGCCAAAAATGTCATATCCCCACCGTTTATCTGAACTATCTCTCGAAACATTGTGGTTCAGACGAATCAAAACGGATCTGCGTATAGTACACCGTTACCTGTATGGTTATATGAATACGCAGCACATGCCTTTCACACTAGTTCCCCGAGATTCACGAGCTGCATCACTACGTTCTAATGGACTTAAAATAACCTATACTGCCTCTGGCTCTGAGCCAACTTTTGTTTCCTCCCGAGTAGTAAACTATTGGAATAAGCTGGACCGTTCTACCGTTTGTTTATACAGTAAGAAAGAATTTAAGTTATCCCTCAATAGATTCCTTTTGCTTCACCCACTAGACGACCCCACTAGGCTTTAGTATATCGCGTGAGTACTATCATTGACTGTAGTGTCTCGTAGCAGGCTTTTCCTGCTCTCATCTTTCAGCCTGCTTCCTACCGGGAGCGCGTGTCTCACACAAGCACTTTGTGCCTCTGAGGGGCGCGCTGCAGTCTCGCCTTGCGGTGTGTGGACTTGGATTGCTCGACACATCGATTGACCAAACCATCCCCACTATCCTCATTCAGTGCCTGACTGTTTTATGGATAAACAATTATTATTATAATTATAACCACATAAATTAAGGTGAACAGCGAAGGTGAGCTCGTCTATAATCATCGCGCACTTTGGGGTTTCATCGCAGTCATCGCACAATTGGTATGTTCTTGGTTCTTCATGTTCTATAATATGTGTGGCTCGTCATTCCGGTCGCCGCTCTCTGTCGCAGCGTGTTCGCAGACAGCGACCGTGTCGCGCGCTAATGCCCAGTGAGGAATGACCGCTCGCATCTCTTGGCAGCATGCCAGCATTTTTCAAATGCGCGGAGCGGTTGCGACGCGGTGTCTGCGGACAGCGGGAGCGGAACCCGGCCGAAATGACGAGCCGTTGTGTACAGCGTATTAAACATTGTCCACCGAAAATGTCTGAGTGTTGTTCCAGCTCGTGTCCCCGTGTTGTGTCCTCTACGCAGCACTGAGAATAGCGGCGCGCCTGTCGAGTGAGCGATTCTCACGACACTACCGCTACCGACAAGTGCAGATATTCAAAACGCTCCTTCTACAGGTATAATAATATTTATTACCGTGTATACTATATAAAAACAGAGAACAAACACGTAACACAGAACGAACACATATGATATGTGTCCACATAGTTAGATGAAAAGAGTTGAGGTGAAAAACATTGTACTCCTTGTAAGCAGCTAGCGACTTGTACTCGAGAGCCTTAGGCCAGTCCCCTTAATGGCTAGGTCGACGGTTGTATAACTCGAATCTTCTGATAACAAACTTTTAAACAATGCGCATAATTTCGCATACTACTCCACTTTTCTCGTGAGAAAGGATGCTATTACAATTACAATTCCAGTCATTCATCCCGATCCTCTTCAACCATCTCCTTCTTGTTGTCATCATAATCTTCCCGCTGTTCGGCGCCGAGTTCTCCTACCCCCGCATCCTGTGCTTATCCGCCACTGTCTACCCCATATTCGATCCGTTCGTTGTCATATACTTCATCCGCGACCTGAGACGCTCCGCCAAGCGCCTCATTGTGGGGGTGGGTACTAGTGTGTTCCAGAGGGAAACTCATTTTCACCGTTTCAGTAACGACATCAATGCACAAGACTTCTGTCGAAACGAGACGAAACTGTAAAGCGCAGCTCTTTTTTCCAATTTGTAGTTCATTTGTTGCGTTCTGTTTATTGTGGTATTGTGGATGATATTGTGGTTGTTTCTATAAAATCAAAATGATATATATGAAAAACGTTGTCCATCGTTTGCCTTTATGAACGAGTGGTGAGCGCGCGTGTTCGAAAAATCGAAATAGACTCGAGAGGAAGAAAGGACAAGGTGGAGAACTTTAAGGCACCTCTGATTGCCCAGAGGTTCTCAAAAGTATATACTACCATCCAGTGGAACGTTATTTGAAAAAAAGTTTTGACATTAGACACTTGTAATATTTGATATTCAACAAGTCACGCATGCGACCTACTAACTCGTTTCACAAAAATGCAAATGTCATGCGGCATTGAAACAGACATCATGCATTGTGTGTATGCTGTCTGTTTTAATGCAGCTCAGCGTCGATTTGAAAAAAGAAAACTGAATCATTAAAAATATCCTACCGCTTCTCTCTGTCTCATGGCGCTTCTCGTGAATCTGCGTACCGTACGTCCGTACGTGGAATCTGGATTCCTGGCAAAGAGACCAGAAAGAAAGATGAAAGATATCCACTTTCTAGACACACCTAGATTGCATCGTTAAAATGAGACGTTAAAAGGATCATTGGAGATGGCAAAAAAAAAAACGGTTCGCGTCATCAGACAATGTCGCATTTGTTTTAGCTCTTATCAGTTGTTATTAGATATGTTTAGTTTCCGCGATTCGAACTATACTAGGTGTCACAACTGACCTGCGTATCCATTTGGTTATTTTATTTTGAAGAACAAAACGCTAATTACACTTATTAAACAATTGTTACACACTGATCACATAATATCTCATTTCTCTCTCTATTCTTCCCTACTTCCCGTGTGATCTTTCGATCATCTCCTCTGACTCACACTGATTCAGCGCTCGTGTTTGATCCGCTCTCGCCGCCTCGCGCCCTCCACTCACACCACACTCTCTCACCGCTCTCTCACCACTCACTGTCAGTGATCTCTGCTGCGAGTTTGCTCTCACTCTGATAAACATTGTGAAATGATCAAGTATAGTATGCTAGGTAGCCTGGAGCCACCTATACAACTGAGGAGGGGTTAGGGAAGATTGAAATAGGCTGGTATGTCCAGATGTGCTCAATCAGAGAGCATTTATCAGTATTGCTCTGTGATGCGAGTTGGTTGTTGGCGGTTCGAGAGAGAGAGAGAGAGAGAGAGAGAGAGAGAGGGGGGGGATGTACCCTCGCAATGAGAGCGGTCGCGGTAATAAAAGCGACCAGCGCAGTGTGATGCGCCGCATTATTTGGCGCGTGGAATCTATATTTCGCGCGCAACTAGCTCAGCATTTTCTGACCGAAAAATTATCGTGCTCTAATTGGCACCGTATGCCAAGCAGTGATAGATACTGCATAATTTCTTTGGCGTCCATATCTCTGTTTCGCGGATTGTCTCACATGATCAAGTGGCGTAGTGGTAACGCTCAACAAGCTACGCTTCGAGTGTTCGCTCTGGCTATCTCAGAAAAGTTTTGTCAAATTGAAAACACCATTCGATGGGTTATGATCCTTGTCTAACCACCCTAATGTCTCTCGTGAAAAGAATGGAACTCATTTGCGGGCCCACTATTACAACCAGCGCGGCAGCGCTGGTTGGTTTGTGTTAACCCTAGTCGCGCGCTAGAATCGGCAAAAGGCGACTGAACGAAAGGTCCCTTAGAATCTTTGCGAGAACAATGTGATACTGATAGATGTTATCAGGATGTTAGAAAATGGTTAAGTTTCGATTTTGGTAACGCTAGCTGTTGTAGGAAGCGAGATACGCGCGCGCGCCCCCTGAGGGGCAGGCAATCCCCCGTGTACGGAACGTTTTCTAGGGGGGGGGGGGTGGCGCGCACCGGCTGCCCCCAGCAGACAGGAGGTGCACAATCCGCACTGCCTGTGGATTGCACTGATATCGTTTAGATCGCGTGCTCTGCCGTGCGCACAGTAGTGTTGTGGTTAGCTATTGCGCCAGTTGAGACACATGGCTCGAGTTCGGTTCCGGCTGGCGGCAAACATTTTGTAATATATGATTTTACATAGAAATGACATTGGAATTGTAAATTTTCCTATCAGCATTACCTAAACTCTTTTTTGCAAATTTTATACAATTTTGGACTCAACAAGGTGAGTGAACTGTTGGATTTCTTTTAAAAAAATGTTTTGTGGTTCATGTTAATGTAGATAGATTTATATGAAATCCAATAAAAGTACATTCATTATCTTTTAAAAGGACTTCCGTAAGAGAAGAGTTTGTGTTACTCAACGTAATGCAACAAACGCTCATGCATTTTATCAATCGAAATAGTACACAAACCTGCTCCAATAGTTCAACCGGGTACCGAAATCAATTTCCCGACATACAACATTTGCTCGCATTAGTTATTATTGCAGAAAGAGCAGGTTTGTTTACTATTTCGATTGATAAAATGCATGAGCTTTTGTTGCATTACGTTGAGTAACACAAACTCTTCTCTTACGGAAGTCCTTTTAAAAGATAATATCATTTCATTCTGTCCACCTTTACCTTCTCTCTTTCACAAAGTATGATTTTCGACTTCGGAGACTCGACCATTGACTCAATACGTATTCCTTGCCGTGAACACTCCTGTAAATAGGAAATAGAAGCACGTGTAGATTTCATTCTGAGTACTGGATCACTTTGCAGCAGAATGCACTCTATTTCCATCGATCCCCGTCCACCGCGCCTGTTCGGTCATCTGCGGACAGCCATTGCACTCACCGGACTGAACATGCGACACTCACTCTTCCATGTGAGACAAATGAGGGGGTGCAGGAGAGTGTGGTGAGTTATTCATGTTTTACATTTACTTTCTGTTATTTTTTTATTTTCTATTTCTTCTTGGTCTAGAGGTAGAGGCAGAAAGAGAGAGAGAGAGAGAGAGAGAGAGAGAGAGAAGGGAGAGAGAGAAGGGAGAGAGAGAGAGGAGAGAGAGAGAGGGAGAGGGAGAGAGAGAGGAGGGAGAGAGAGAGAGAGAGAGAGAGTCTCACTCCCTTCAGTGCCGTGCCTCGCACCCTCCTCTCTGCTCTCCTCATAGCTGTGCTCATTCTTCGCATGTGTATCATACAGATGGACAATAAGGCGCAGGTATGCAACAAATCAATCAACAGATCGGTTATTGGTTAGCATGATTAGGTAAAAGATAAAGGTAAAGGTATCCCCCGATTCAAGAAGTTACTCTGCGGAGGGGGTCAAATGATGGTTAGGTAATGATAATACACATATGGTGTGGATGGTGTGATTTCTGCCAATCAATAATCAATATTAGGTCTTCTCGCGCTCTTGGGCGGACCTGTCTCTTTGCTCTGCGCTCGCCATGCACGGAATAATGTCCGCCTTCAATCTCGCAGGGTACTGTGGATTCAAATGAGAATACTGTAACCAGGCAAATTCAGGTGGAGCCGCGACCGACTAGAGGACAGCATTGGCAAAGCGCTGGTGGCTGCGGGAGTGACAAAGGTAGACAGAGAGAGAGAGAGAGAGAGAGAGAGAGAGAGAGAGAGAGGGAGAGGGGGGGGGAGAGGGACAGGGAGAGGGAGAGGGGGGGGAGAGGGAGAGGGAGAGGGAGAGAGAGAGAGATTGTTCCAGTCGGCTCCCTCGCTCCGTGCCTTTCTCATCACCATGTTGCTCTCTCTTCTTTTCTCGGGAGTTCAGTTGGCATTGAGTGTGAAGAGGACCAGCGATCACATAGAAAGGGAGAGGAACGGAACGACGCTGTTCAAAGAGGACATGGGCAGGTAGGCAGCAAACAAGAACAACAACAACAACAACAACAACAACAACAACAACAACAACAACAACAACAACAACAACAACAACAACAACAACAACAACAACAACTGCAGCTCGTTGGCGCTGTGGAACCTGTTGGGTGCGGATGCCTTGGTGGCAGTCTACTCTGCTCTGGTCTCCGGCCTGGCCATCTCGCAGTGTGTGCAGACTGCGGGGTCTGTGAGAGGACCACTAGTGGATCTGGCAGGGAGGATACGGGCAGAGGAGAAGATGGTTGGTTCGTGTTATATTATTTCAATTTTACAATAAGTGCATTCAGAAGTGTTGCGAAAGATGTTTGCCTTCATTGGCTAATGACGGATTGTGGAGAGTTCTGAAATGAAGATGACTTAAGGTTGTTCAGACCCACGCCTCTCTCGTCTCCATCTCCCGACAGCACGCCGCTCTCCTCGAAGTTGTCAAGACTGTCAACGCGTGAGTTGATTCTGCAGTTAAAATCAGTTGCCGCAAAATGAGACAGCGACAGATCGCGAGCTCATGCGGATCATCTCATGCCAATCAAATTGCATGCAACCGCACAGTGAAACTAAACTCGTTGACATGGCAAGGAAAGTAAGAGAAGAAGAGCAAACGATGCCTGGTTATATAATCAGTGCCCATTCCCATTGCAGCCGGGTCTCGTCTTTTTCCAATCGAATTGCGCGTGAAAAAGGGGATTCAAACTACTAAACAATCATTGACCTGATACTGTGTATGACTCCCACTGTCTCACTAATCGGTGCCCACTCTCATTCCAGCCGCGTCTCCTCGTTCGTGTCGGGCTCTCTCATGTCAGCGGCGGCTGGACAGATACTCTCCATGTTCATCATGCAGGCATACCCCGTGCGTAGCGTCCAACCTCTATTCTTCTTATTCCTATTACAGCTTACAGCCTTACATACGGATTATGAATCGTGCATGTACATGTAGTTCTTCATTCTTTCTGTTCTCCATACCCTGACATCACCCCTTTCAGTCTCAGCCGATTGTCTCCCTGGTCATCACATCAGCAGCTGCCGCCAGCTGCACGCTACTCTTCTTCGGCCCCGCCAATGCCAGCGCGGCAGTATACGCGGCGGTCAGCACTCTCTCTCTCTCCTCCCTCCCTCTCTCTCTCTCCTCCCTCTCTCTCTCTCTACCTCTCTCTCTCCCTCTCCATCTTCCTCGCTCTCACTATCATCTGTAGGTCCTGGACATCAACGAAGCGCTGCTCGAGACTCGCACTATTTGGGAAGGAGAAGATGAAAAAGTGAGGAGAGGAAAGGGGGAGAGAGATAATGAGAGAGAATGAGAGAGAATGAGAGTAAGAGAGAAAAGGAGAAAGAGAGAGAGAGAGAGAGAGAGAGAGAGAGAAAGAGAGAGAGAGAGAGAAATAATAAGTCTCTTCCAGCTCTCCACCCTAGCATCCTTTATGATAGAGAGGAGTCGCGGCCAGCGCGTAACAATGCAAGTCATGAAAGCTCTCGATGTCAACTGCAATTTTCCTTCCAAGGTAGAGGAGCTGAGAGAGAGAGGGAGAGAGAGGGGGAGTGGGGTGAGAGAGAGAGGGAGAGAGAGAGTGAGAGAGAGCGAGAGAGAAAGAGAGAGAGAGAGAATGAGAGAGATCACCAATCACTTCCAGGCATTCCTAACTCTTCCTCTGGTCTCATACGGCATTTATTTTCTGCAGCAGCTCGCTACTCATTGATTTCACACGTATTTGTTTTTTTTTCTATAAATTAGCTTTCAATTGAAAAAGGTGTTTTTATGTATATCGGTATCAAAACTTTAAAACAAAGATTCTGGAAAGTAGTACAGAGACTGAACACAATTAAAAAAGATGAACACAATTAAAAATGACACGCGATGGGTACTTCACTTCTGGCGCAATTTTTTAATTCGTAACAGGAAGAATAATAATAAAAAAAGGTTTCATAGGTTTCACAACAAGACATGCTACGACCCACAGACACATTCAAGAGAAACAGAGGACACGGTGTATGGTCGTTTCGAACAATTCACAGCTTGGTTCCACCCCTTATCCACACCTTGGCACACTTGTTATAGCAGCACAGGCACTCTGACTTCTCTGTCATCAGACCGACCGAGGATTACTTGCCTCCTATTGTGACACAATACGAACAGTGAGTGACAACGTGAATTTCTGCCATTCGCACAAAAAATCACACATTTATGCGAAGTGACAGCGTGATCATTTGCGCGGTTCTGTGTGGCGGCAATCGGTGGGATGCGGGTGTCTCTGCTCGCCTCTCGGTTGGGAGACGAACCCACGCCTGTCGATGTGCGGGTCGATGTGCACCACGCAACACTCACGGCCACTGACACTATCAACTATCGGGTGAGTGGCATATCATGTTTCATCTCTCACATATTCCTTTCCGATCGTCTTCGCGATTCTCTTCTCTGAAGTTTCGAGAGTGCTCCTGGTGAAGAGCACTGACGAGCTGCCAACAGGAGTGCGGATCGAGGTAGGGGAGTAGGTCTCACCTAAGGCCTCACTGTCTTCAGTGTACGCGAGGCGTCTTTCTCCTCTCCTCCCCATCTCTGATTGGGAACCGGCCCGATCTCTCCACTTTGACAAGTGACGAGGAGAAGTGGCGCGCTGCAAGCGAGTGGTGAGTCCGATCTCTCTCTCTCTCTCTCTCTCTCTCTCTTTCTCTCCCATCTCTCTTACTTTCTCTCTCACATCTCTCTTGCGCTCTCTCTCTCCCTGTTTCTCTCTTTTGCCCTATACTGTACCCTACAGTACCCTTGCAGGATGGACGAAGAGTATGCGAGAACGAAGGCGCGCGCTGACATTCTTCTAGTTCATGCCCTCCTATCCACCCATGTCGACTCGGAACGACCACCTCAAAACGGTGCCGGGTTACTGTAACTCCTTGCTTAGCTGGGTCATTGGGTTCCTGTGCTACCGTAAGTTTACAGGAGACCACGCTTACAGTAGACCACGCGGAGACCAAGGAGACCCTGCTGTATAGTTAACATGAGGTTTTAAGAACGGTGCTGGGTTACTGTAGCTTGATTCACGTTTACTTACTTATTGGGAAACAGGGTTTCTGGGCTATCGTATGCAGTAAAGTTGTTTTCAGAGTGGTCTCCTGTCGCCAAAAACGTGGACGACTTGAATCGCACGCGCTCATCGATAGCGAATCCGGCGAAAACGGCGGTGATCAAGGTACAAACTACAACCCGACGCAAGTATGCGGAGTTTCAGATGCATGATCGGTGTGCGATGGTGCAGCGGCAGGAGAAGTTGTGGAGGGAAGGTTGGCTACTTCAGTGCTGTCAAACATGCATACTTGTGTAGGCGTGCTGAACGATGTCACACTGGTGGCGGGCGATGGAGAGACGGCAGGGGCGAATCGAAACATACTCGCCTCCGCGTGCAACTACTTCCGAGCCATGTTCACACACGGCCTGGCTGAGAGTGTGCAGGGTGAGAGAGGAAGGGAGAGAGAAAGAGAGAGGGAGATTCGTTCCAGACCAAGTCCACCTCCCGTTTCTGTCTGGTCGCAGCCTGCGTCTCCTCCTGGAATACATCTACGCGGGTTCGATGCGAGTGAGTGCGACGAGCGGCGTGGATCTGATGCGCGCAGCTGACACGCTCTCCATCCACGCACTTCTCGTAAGTATCTCTTCCGCTTACTAGCGGTCAAGCCTTCCCCGATCTGCCCACTCTAACTTGCCTTTCAACCACTTCCAACTTTCTTCGACTAGATTCAAATCACTTCAAACTCCTCCTTGCCCACCTTGATGGATGAGATTGCAGGACGCGGTGTGTGACTCGCTGCGCGGCCTACTCGGCCCCTCCAACCTCCTGTCTGTATGGTCGGCGGCCGCTCGAATCGGGCGAGCCTCTCTCGCTGCCGACTGCATCCACGCCGCTTGCGTCTACATTCAGGTGCACTCGTTTTGTCTCGGCCTGGCGATAATCGACTGAAAAGATACACTCATCTCTCAGTCTGGCGACGCTGTCTTTCTCGATGCGCTCGGTGACACTTCCGATATCGACTATCTGCTCATGCTCTATCCAGGTTCATTCGAATACAAAGTATGACTGTTGTTGGTTTTGTTCTTTGGCGAACCCGCATCACTAGGTGTGCCTGATCTACCACCAGTGGTGTACGTTGAACAGGCTGAAATGTGAACTGCCATCTCCCATGAATTCGAGCGTACGAAACGCCACGAAATGTTAGTGCTTTCTACGAGCTCGAGTTGTGTGGGTGACTTGCAGGTATCTCTGCGCTCTCTCGCCGTCTCGTCTCTCGCCCCACTGTCACAGAGCTACAAGCCATATGCAAGGTGCATATCTGTGATGAACATGATAAAGTGCGATATTGATTGATTGAAGGATGTGACGGCGTTGTGGGCGGAGCTCGCTCGCGCCCGATCGTATGAGCTCGGAAAGATCAAACAGGTTCGCATCTCGGCCGACCTATCCGAACCCTTTCTCCTGCTACTCAATGTTCAGGTGAGGCCTTTCACTCTCTTTTTTCGAGAAGGCTACCTGGTCAGGACGAGGCGACTCGCGTGGCGGTGCTGGGTGTGCTGTCGCTGTTCACTGGCGGGGGCTATGGGGGCTGGGAGGGGCGGAAGACTGCGATGCGCGCGCTGCCCCAAGCCACACTCGCCCTCCATCTCGTCGCTGCGCACAACAACGCCGTCGCCGTGGCGGCGCTCCGATACCAACACGACTTGTACAATCACGACGCCAGGTGGACAGGTACGTGCATCTCTCTCTCTCTCTCTCTCTCTCTTTCTCTCTCTCTCTCTTTCCAAACGACTCATGTAGTTGACTCGCGCCTTGTCGGCTGGGCAGTGGACGTGCTGGCTCGTTGCATCGCATCCGACGACGCTCGCCTACTTCCCGAAATCCTCTATCTCACTCCTCGCAGGCGATGCGCGACCTTCACCGACCAGTCCTTCGCACGCTTCATGCGACTGATTCGATCTCTCATCGATCACAAGGTACTTTGAGCAAGTTGCTGCCACATGATTCGCTCAGGATGCGAAGGTGCGGTTGGCGGCGTTGCGCAAGGTGTTTGTGGCAGACGAGGAGGACGGGGCGAGTGAGCGCATGAGGCGAGAGACTGTGGCCGCGGTCGCCCCGCGGATCGCAGTCGAGGACGACAAGGAGGCGCTCAGCCAGATCTGCCACGTGCTCTCCGGCTGGATCGACGCGGACAACCTCAGCTGGCGGCAGGTATCAACAATGCGCATCAAACGGGGTGAATTGGCGGGTGTTGCGAAAGAGTGTCATTTCAGATATTGATTGAGTACGACGTTCTGGAGAAGATGGCGCGGCGGTGCAGCGATGGAGACCCGCGATTCCGTAGCAGGTGAGGTGGGAGAGACTACACAGTACAGCTGTGCTTCTTTCAGCTACGCCACACTGGTTTGCGAGGTGCTGACCGGTTCGGGGTGGTACGACTGGGCGGAAGACTTGCAGACCGACGAGCCTCATCTCCATCCCCTCCCTCTTCACCAAGTCGAGCACATCCTCACCTTTCACCTCCCACTCCTCAACGCCCTCAAGGTTCGCAATCCTCGTGCTCTCACGTGATTTCCACGTGTCTCTCGCCAGAATGACCGCATCTGGGACGACATTCGCTACAATGCACTGCTGCCGCTCATCCGTCTGGCTCCCGTCTATCCCTCTCTCGCCGCTCTTCTCGCACCCTGCCGCGGCGTCGTGGGTGGTCTGCTCTGGTTCATCCACACGTTGACGTGGGAGGAGGAGGAAGACGAGCGGATGGAATACCCTGACGCATTCGTTGGCGACGTTCTCACTACCCTTTCACTCGTATGGAACGCGGATGGCGGGTGAGCTCATCTCCTCTTGTCCGTATCATCTCGTTTTCTAGCCGGTATCGCGACTCGTTCCGGTCGGAATACGAGGAACGCGTCGAGGACGATGCGTGGTGGTTCAAACGGGACAGGGTCGATGGTCGCTCCGTGCTGCAGCATGTCACTGCTCGATTCGCGAGCCAGGCCGCCGCGTGAGTGGAAAGATACGCAGTGATGAGGAGAGCATTTCAGGTTGCTTGCCGAGATTCACAAGGGAGACGAGGTTGCGGCATGAAACACACGCTATTTAACACTTACACTTTTTTATACGCGAAATCTTTCTGTAACATAATATTCTTTTCGAATCTATACTGGGATTTATATTATCATTTCTTATACAGATTGGAGCAGATTGTTTACTATTTCGATAGATGAAAGTAGATCACTAGCTGTTTTTGCATTGTCGTGTAAAAACTGTACTCTTATACGCGTTTCTGTTTTTGAAGATGATCGTAACTGAAGTTCCCCTATATGATCACACACTTTAGCATGCAGCAATAACACTGCTGAATCGTAAGCCTTATTACATTACATGAGAAGTTACTTCATGCTGAACTGCTGTATTTCAATGGTTGGTCTTGCCGACGACGACTGATCAGAGGAAGACGGGGAGTCAGCTCGCGGCAATAGCGCGCAAAACAAGAGAGTTAGATTGTTAGAGCACCGTATCCCGAGCTGCAAGCGAGGTAGATCGAAAACTATCGCTCTGACGTAGGCCATCCATGACCTCGCATAATCCGAAAAATCTGGCGTGGCTACTTTTTCACTTGTTATGATTACACACGGCTTTCACTGTTTCTGCTGGACTCGCCGAGTATGGTTGCTCGCTCCACTTTGACTTGCCCACCACCTGGCAGTAGTTGCTGCACATGAGGTTGGACAGAGTGAGTAAGTGAGCAAAGTGGAACGTGTCCGTGCCGTTGTTGGCGTTCCGAATTGCGCTGCTTGCGCGCGACCGGTGAAAAATCGCCTTTGCGCACGAATGGTGCGGGGTTATTTGAACTGAAGAATTGGCGGGAACTTTGAACAAATAACTTACTGAAGTCGCAGTCGCCATAGCCTGGCACTGGAATAGATAGAGCGAGGTGAGATGAGGAGAAAACGAGAAGTAGAACGAGACGCATTGTGTCTCTTCTGATTCCAAAGTCAAAGCGGACGCGAATACGTACTTCTCTAGACTCCCTAGAGAACAGTTGAGCGATTCAGGGTGAACATCCATCATATACCAGATTACGCGTGACACTTACACCACACCCCGTCCCCTTCTCGATATTCTCACTGGTCAGATGTTTATTTGCAAGTGACTAGCAACAATAAACGACACACAACAATGTACAACAACAACAATCGAGAAATCCATTTGGTTTCTGTGAAGAAAAAAAGTTTCTGTAAAAAAAAAAATGTCTCTCACGTCCGTGGCGGGAAGCAGCGGGCGCGCGCCTTCGCCATCTTGCGCTTCACCTCAACAATACATATTGGAGAGAGGGAAGAGAGGGGGGAGATAGGGTGGAGAGAGAGAGGGGGGAGGGAGCGGATAGAGAGAGGGAGAGAGGGAAAGAGAGAGAGAGAGAGAGAGAGAGGGAGGGAGAGAGAGAGAGAGGGAGGGAGAGAGAGAGAGAGAGAGAGAGAGAGAGAGAGAGAGAGAGAGAGAGAGAGAGAGGGGAGAGAGGGAGAGATAATGGAGAGAGGGAAGAGCGAACAATGTGTGAATGGACAAAAAACGCAGCGTTTCCCTCACCTCCTTATCTCCTCTGAAATCTCGCTTCTCTCCTTCACACAAAGCGAGATGCGTATCCAGAACCTCCACACCTGAAAAGAAAAAGAATTATTAGATCATAACTAGCATTACGGGAAAACAATACAACAATACTATTCTTCGAATGACTGTAGTAAAAATGTAACCGTTGGGTTTTTATTACGGTATTATACATCTTTTCGAGTCAAACGACACGATGTGGCAAATTCACATCATGGCTCATTCTTATTGTGGACGACTGTTTTTATTCTCTCACAAACCCTTACCTTTCTTTGACCCATAACTTGGGTCAAATTTCATCTTAGAACCTCCCTAAGGGATAGTGGTGTGATAGTGGTGTGTCTGCGCGCTCTCGCCACGCGCGCACTCTCACCCCTCTCTGCCCCTCCATTTGCATTAGCCCGCGGAGGGAATATCGCGTCTGTCGCAGCCTAGCCGTGACACCGAGATTGCCATGATATGCACGTTCTGAGGATGGAGTGAGATGAACTAGTACTAAAAAGACAGTCGAATGTTCAGATCTATGTTAGCGGCACGAACCAGCTCTCGGTGGTCTCTGTGGATGACCTGTCCCTCCTCTCGTCAGCCACCACGGGTCCAGTACAGGACAGTCCGTTGTGCTCAGCTGACGGACAGAGCTGCTTGAAGGTAGGGCTTGTGCGTCTCCTGCTCACCACACCTCGTCATTCCAGGATGCTCGCCTGTCGCAGACCGACAACGCCAACAAGGTGTTGATGGTGTTTAGGAACGGTGAGTGGTCGTTGTGGTTCTATCGCTGATTGCTGCTTGTCCAGGTATTCTGGCGTGCGGCAGTGTGCGGCAGGGTATGTACCGGCTGCACAGGACTGACAATGTCAATCAGGTGAGGTGCTGCTCTGCGCTGCTCTGCGCTGCTCTATTCAGTTCACTGTTCAGAGTGAGGCAGTGGACAGCACGGCAGTCGCCTCCAACGACCCCGCCGCCTCCACGGTCGCACTGCAGTTAGACGACGAGCGGTACGTTCAAGCAATAGAAACTTTGTTCAGTTGTGCTGAGCATTGTGTTTTTTCCTCGATAATTCATATAACGTACAAACTGTTGTTTTTGCAGTGTTCTCGTTGCCTCTACGCACACGTTCGACTCCCCGTATCCTCGGGTATTTCCTCACACTGCGTGTACAGGCTACGCATGCGTGACGCAAAAGAGCCCGATTCTGCGTACACTCTGAGTGTACGCAGAATCGGGAGCTACGCATGTGAGATGTGCGTGAGTCTCTCACACATGTTATCAGTGCGTAGCAGTAGTGATCTGATGGGGGTTGACGTTGCTTTTGTTCTCACTTAATCTTGCATATTCAATAGTGTAAGGATCATCACAATTAGAACGTTTATCTCATATGCAAATATACAATGAAAGACTCCCATCATTTTACAGAAACACAAATTATTGTTAATATCATCAGCGTATAGAACAGTTCGGGGGAACATTAACGGTGCCACCAGTCCCCGGTTGCGTCAGTTCTCGTCAGTCCTCGTCGGTCCTTTTGCCAGTCCCACCAGTCCTTCCGCCGCGTCGCACATCGCGGCCACTGTGCTTCCACGCACCCTCCAGCTGCTTCCTCCCGCCGCTCTGAAACAGACCACATTGTAATTAGCAGTGACACAACAACGTGCATCAAGCAACATTATATCTTACCAACACATCTTATAGCGAATACTTATATTGTTCAATTTGAACGTGATTCAAAAAAGAAAGAAAATTAGATGACCGACCTGTTTTCTCTTTTTGAACTTGACAAAGAGGTTTACATCGCAGCTAGCCAAAAACATCGAGCGGGTGAGGCTGCAACGAGGAATCAGGTATCATAGAGATACAGCAAATGAATCCGAGATCATAAAATACCGAACTCACTTTAATTTGAACAATGGATGGGGCAGATCAAGTGATGGCCTCAGCTGACTCCGTCCGGTACTGGCCATCATGTCCGTGACATCATCGGGATCGGAGGCCAGGAGAACACGCGCCCGACATGCGCATACCTAGATGAAATGGTTATGTGATCTTCCACTATTATCAAAGTACGCTCAGTTTCTTCGAAAGAAATTCCGTAGTGTTTCGAAGGAATAACAAGGCATTTCAAAGTGTTCGAAAGTATTCGGGAGTATTCCAAAGGCGATTCGAGAGTGTTCTGGGGGCGATTCGACAGGTGATTCCAAAGTGTTTCGAAGGCATACGAAAGTGTTTCAAAGAGACTGACCGCAACTTCAAGAACAAAAAGGGAAGTCTGATATCATTGTCAGTCCGCCATCAAAATTGCGCTTATTAACATTCAGATTATTCAGATTACGTTTACATGAAATCAATTCGGATTGACACTCACTCTATGGAAGGCAGCCTTGCTGCGGGTGTTGACAGTGGTTCTTCCATTTCTGCTTCCTGGTAGACGACTGAATGATTAAAATGACATTCTAGCTGTAGTACACAACGACATAATAACGGATATACACAACACAAATAACAAACACAAGCAAAACAACAAAATTCAAAACGAAAACAAAACAGTTTTGCGCATCGGCGATCTGTAGGCTAATATCTGTTAGCCAACGTAAGTGCGTGCTCTCTTGTCATTTGAATAGTGTACATGTTTATTCTCACGCATGTGGGATTTGCGTTAGATCTGCCAGGCCATCGCGCACTTGCTTCACGCACTCCCGACAAGCGTAGCCTCGCCTCTCTCTCCCTTCCCCCACGCGAGTTCGCCTCACACACTCGCCACATGCGTACGGTCGCCTCACGCACAATCCACATGCGTACCGCTCTCTAATCTTGTTCACGCAGTGTGAGGATTTACCCGATCGGGAGACCCATCCCGCAGTAGCGATGCGCTTCATCAACGACATGCAGGTATGCCACGTCTGTCATTCAAAAAGAAAATTGACGAATCAATTATCATCATGATCATTTCCAAATCGTAAATTCCGGGTCGCTGGAAGGCGAGGCGGGTGTGTTTCTGCGCGCCGAGTTCCGCAACAACTTCAAGGTGAGCGTCTCTCGTCAGTCGCCTGTCTCACCTCCTCGCAGGTTCGCTACGTGCACTCGTTCTCGCACGGCCGCTTCGCGTACGTGGTGGCAGTGCAGCCGGCTCGTCTCCGCACCGGGGGGCTCGCCGCCCCGCCTGTCACTCGCCTCATACGAGTGTGCAGAGATGATGACAGGTCAGTGAACAATGCTCACCCAACACCTCTTTTCATGTTCGCTCTCAGCCTAGTCTGCACTATTCACACGCACACGATTAGGCGCACCTACAATTTTTGAAATGTGCCGCGGTGTTCGCAGAAATCTTTGACCGATTGTTTGTTTACGGGTTGGTTATCATCCGTGGAAAAACTCAAGAACTCACTGTTGGTCTTGAACTCGCAGCGGGTGCAGCCGTACATGACAGGTTGGAGGTGGAGGTAGGAGTGGCGGGCAGTGTTGGCATGGAGGACGGACGAAGAGCACGAGGGGAACTGCAGTGAGGGAGTCATGAAAAAGGAAGATGAAACAATTGTCTAACTGATTCTTTTCTTGCACCGAAATATGCACCAAGAATGACGGTTCGCCGAAACGTGATCACTCATCTAGTGAGCAAAGCTGGCGCGTACATCGAAAGTCGAAAGCGATCGAATCTTCCCCACCTGACAGGCGATGTTGCGCTTCCTGTCGAGCCTCGTGTGGCTGCCGCCGCCACTGCAGCTGGCATCGCGCTCCTTCTTCGCAAACATCTGCAAGGAAGTTTTGAGAGGACTCGAGTTTTGAGAATGATTCATCATACTTGTTTGTTATAAATTTATCGAAAATAATAGTTTACAGGTAATTTAAGAATTTAAGATGACTCGAAAACGCAATGTTCATAGATACCGGGTCCTCCTCCGACTCGGACGAAGCAGGGTTGTCTCTCTCGGTCGGCCCTGCGGTGGCGGGTCGCAGTAGCTCCAAGGTGAGAGCGCCATCGACGGCGAGCGACGAGAACTGCGTCTTATCGGAAACGAGGCGGAGCGCTGCAATCTCTTTCTCCTCTCTCACCTCTCTCTCTCTCTCTCTCTCTCTCTCTCTCTCTCTCTCTCTCTCTCTATCGCTCTCTCTTCCTCCCTCTTTCTCGCTCTCTCCCTTTTTTCTCTCTCTCCCTCGCCATCGCCATCTCTCCCCCCCTCTCTCTCTCTCTCTCGCCACTCACAGTCTGCATCGACGTGGTATACGCGTAATCCCTCGATCAGACCGAAGTGCCTCGCGCAGTCTCCCTCCCTCAGCACGACTACGCGATCGGTGGCCGGGAAGTTGTAGGTCATCTGCACATCGCCGCTCGACACGCTCACCGAGATGGTCCGAAGTGGCAGATCGATCATGCCTTTTTCTCTACCTGCCTCCCTCTCTCCCCCCCCCCCTACAGCGTTCTATTCCGAAGAAATCCCTCCAAACGGTCCTCGTAACACAAAGTTTGATCGTGTTTCTAAAGCAATTGCGAACAGAGAAGAGAAAAAAACTGAACGGTAGAAAACGAGATGAACCCACACCTTTTTCTCCCTCTCCCGCTTCCCCCGAGCTTTCTCCTTCGCTCCCTCGAAGCAGCGCAGAGCCAGCGAGTCGATCGCGAACCACATCTATGCCGAATACATCGTAACTTCACCAATTACTATCACAGGTACATCAAACCACGTGATCGAATCGACCACTAACACGGACCGCTACGCATGCTGACGCTGCGACCACCAATGGTGCGTAGCTGATTTCAGTTTCTAGGATTAGCACGAGCTATAAGGAAATGTATGCACTGCCATGCCGACATCTGACCTGCTCGTCGGCGGTGTCCCTCACGGCGGCCCTCTCTGCGGGATGGCGCGCGCGCGAGTGCTGCACCACGCTGCGCCGGTCTGCAACGGACGAAAACATTGGCTATAGTTCACGATCGCTCACACCTCGAAATACCCTAACCGTCTGCCACTATTTAAGATTGTACAAAGGCTATTGCAGAAACTCTGTACATGACTGAATCTCATGAAGACTAGAGGGTAGGCCAGTATCGTGTCTTTTAGAATCGAGCCTAGCAATCATCCACATATACCATTGTACCATTGGACATTGGACATATTGGACATATACCATTAGCCGCGTGCTTGCAGTGCCGACACTGGTATCGTTTCGGTCCGCGGTAGTGGGCGATGGCGTGTCGGCGGAGGTCAGAGTGCGAGGAGACGCGGATCGATGTGGCACACGAGGCGATCTGGGGTGATGCGTTCGCACAGCAGTCGTGGGTTCATAGATTGTTCGAATAGCATTCGTGGTTTGATACACATAGATTGAAAGATACTGGATAGATCCTACAAAAGTGGCATTAAAAGTGGTGACATTCCAAAAGTGGCATTCCAAGTGGAAGCCACGCGTTTCCAAACGACGGAAGGTGTTGGGGTTGGCACTTACCTGGCAGGTGGCGTCGCGATTGGACAGCCGGCGGACGACCGCATCGATGCGGCGACGCACGTAGTCGCGATGGTGCTCCTTCTCCTCCTTCTGTTCTTCCTCATGCTGCTGCTCCTCCCTCTCCTCACTGCACATGTGAACCTGTGAACGCAAACTACAGCAAAATGCAAACCTCTCCTGCCCCGTCTCCTCGTCTCGCCTCGCTGTGTTCCCCTCTCCGTCACTGCCACTCAGTACGATCACATCGGGATGGGTCTCGAGAAGGCAAAGAAATTAGCGATCACGTCCCAAAACTACGAATTGCAAAGACTACACCAATAATTCCGTAATTTCGTCCTCTTCATGATGTGACTCTGCCCGTTGCAGTTGCGCACTGTTCTATCCTCCTATCCCCACCTGATCATCTCCCACTGACTGCTCGATGGCACTCGGGGCGAGTGTGGGAGATTCGTCGCGAGACTGAAAGGAGTAAATCAATCGAGAAGAAACATTCCCACCTGGCTCTCTTCGACTCCGAAAACCTCGCCGTCAGATTGGTCATCTCCAGTGTCTTCAGACGTGATGAGTACATTCTGAAAACACCATTTAGTTTGAAAAAATCATGTGCAAGCGCCCCAACATGCTGAATAGCATAATGGAGTTGCAACGCATGCGCACCATGTTTGCATCCTTCCGTATCGGGTTGGCAGCTGGAGAAAGGTCTTCCACGGCCTCCTGCTCCCCCTCGTTGTCAGTGTCGGACAGAGTGACCACCTCTATCTAGACACGTACTGTATTTCAAACATATAAAACAAAAGGTGTTCTCCTTCGATCCCCTCCGCAGAGTGAATCTCTTGAATCGGGGGGATACATTTATCTTAAGAAACAAAAATGCTCGGTCGTACCTCGCCGTTGTCAGTGAGGAGATGGACTTGCCGCTGGAGTTGCCTGTTCGCACGCTCGCACTCGCGCCGCTGTCGCCTCGTCTCCTGATAGAGCTGCTTGTGGGAGATGCGAGTGGCGCTCGTCCCGCGCCCTCCCTCGATTCCAGCCATCACCGAGTCGCCTGACACCCCGGCATCCATGAGTGATAGACATTTATATGTACATCTGATCGAAACAATGTGAGGAAAGGTGAGCGAAACGAAGATGAGGAAGGTTGATTTCGATATCTGTCTTTTCGGCGACAAAATAATGAGTCAAACGACATATACGAGAAATAAATACGAAAAGTTGAAGAAAAAACACCCGCCGCGCCCGCGATTCAAGTTCTTGCGAGCGAGTGTGAAATGCGAAGAAGCTAGATGTGAGTGAAAGTGACGCCATTGTTATCGATCGAGCGAGGCGAGTGCACAGTTTTCAATCTGCCTGCGCCGGCTAACGAATGAACATATTTCTTTTTTTTAATCAAAATCTAGAACTCATACATTATGGTGAGATGATTTTAAATTCTTGGAAGGATAAGTAGGCAATTATTATTTCTTCCTCTCTCGCATTGCGCGGTCGGGTCGAAATGATCTTCCCCCAGTACCCTTGAGCAAGGCGGGGAATAGCTCATGAGAACGCTGTCTTCCTAGCCCGCGGAGTTACTTTTGTGGATTATAATGGAAGAAAAGGAACACCCTGAGCTCCACCATCGTCTATAATGGTATCTAATTATAATGGATTATGGAATTGAAATCGAATGATTATTGACTGATTATCGATCAAATATCGACTTTCGACCTTCGACCCTACCATCCCCGTTGCTGAACTGTGTTTCTCCCAGCGCTTAGCCCTTGTGGTGTACCGTATGCACTTTGTTGTATAGTCAGGATATAGCGATTCTGGATAAATGATTGATTGATTGATTGATTTTAGATTTCATTCCAGAAATAAGCATATCTCTGTTCGTTCCTCTGTTTTTACCTTTCATGTTTACAACACATTTTGAGAGGAGGCTGATAAAGTGAAGATCGATGTCATTACGTAAGCTTCATATAAAACATGGTCGCCACTCAGAATCCATCGCCACTCAGGACCATCGTTACTACCCGTTCTTGAAGTGTCCACTACAATATTTTGTTGTTGAACAGATAAGTACGCAATTGAGGTTCTTTGTTATGATTACGTTTATCGTTTTTGTTACTTTAAAGTGACAATTTTATTGATCCGCAATCGGAAAAATTTTGAATTTTGAATTGGCGCGCTTTACAAATTCTGGCTATAACTATTGAACTCGAGATGCGTATCACATAGGGATATGTTTATCGGCTTCTACGACTTCAGTTTATGCTAGAAACTGAATTTCATATCAAAATTTTATTTCAAAATTCCCGTCATTCAAGACGTTTTAGACACTCAGCTGTGATGTAACTTCAGTATCTTCAGTCTTTTCATCAGTATCTTCTTCAGTATCTTCAGTCTTTTCATCAGTATAATATCATTTTTAAGTGAAATTGTCACTTTAAATGTACGCAACATATAGATAACTGTGCAATTCCCAGAATTCACCACTTTATCCGATAGGATAAAGTACTTTATTCAATAGAATAAAGTACTTTATTCAATAGGATAAAGTACTTTATCCGATAGGATAAAAAAAACTTCATTCGATAGGAAAGGTAAAGTTAACAGTTTGACAAGTTTGAGTAGGTAATGTGAACACTTTAACGAGATCGAACACTATATCCAAGTTGATAATGTAGTTTGACCACTTTATGCAACGGGATAAAGTACTTTATCCGATAAAATAAAGTCCTTTATTCGATAGAATAAAGTACTTTATCCGATAGAATAAAGTACTTTATCCGACAGAAAAAGTTTATAACAAGTTCACAGATTCAGTATCAACAATCACGTCACATCACATTCGCGCACATCAAGTACAATTCTAACCAACTGACTGGGAAACTGTGTTACGACAACACACACAGATGTGAGAGGGCGACATAAATAGTACGGCGTGAAAAGAGCAGACAGATACTTTCTGTGGTGTGTTCTGAGTCTCAGGTGGTTGATTGGTTCGGATAAATCAGTTCCGGGGCGAAATAGGGCTCAAACAGTCATGAGTATGAGTCAACCGGAGAGGATTTCTGTACGTTGATTTGCCTATAAGAGTTAAGTAGGTTTTCGAACAGTTTCTACATTCGAGAAGCAATATGAATCACTAATAGGAAGATTGATGTTGTTTTGTCGGAATGAGTGCCGGATAGTGCACGTGCATATGTGTCCATGCAAAGGTCACAAAACAGATGTGCAAGAAGCCGCGCTGCGCGGACAAAGGATAGTGCGAGAGACCATGATGACTTTATGCATTCCAATTCATTTCGAGCTGCAGTATTCCTAGATATCAGTTTGTGTTGCGGTTTCAGTTTGTCTCCTCCCGGCGACTGCTCCTATATTTATTCCTTCTTGTAAACTTATCATCTTACAGGCTTCGACCCACGCATCCCGCCTCCGCCCATCCGGCCTCCGGGAGGTGTGTGCTACAGGCGTAAAGTTAACTAGTTACAACTCCCCTCTCTCAATATGACCATTCAACCGTCCATACTCTCCCTACTTCAGCCTTCTACAATCTCCTCCCGGCGACTGTCAGGCTTCCACCAACCTCCCCATACGCACAGCAGCTCGCTCTCACCCATCCCATGTACTAATACTGTTGACTTACCTATACATAATCCGTCGTCATACGCCTTTTGCCTATGTAACACCCTACTAACACCCTACCACCCTAGCATATACCCAACATTCACTTGCAATTGTATATACTTAACCGAACACACTCACCACTACCGCTTCTAACATGTGCCTTCAATTCACTTATATTGTCTTCTCAAGCATTGTGTCATGTTCATAATACACTCTTATTACCTTCTCATGTGTATTGCAAGTGATTTATAATCTTTTTTATTCTTTTCAATCACCTTCTCGACCAAGTGTTTACTTGATGGTGTCTCAACTATTTTTTTCTCCGCCCTCAGACATCGCTCGCGCGCGACTCCGATTCCTCCCTAAAGAAGGCCCCTCCTGTACGCCAAAAACCCAATATGGCATCCTAACACCTTCCCACATTCCCACAATGCTCAGTCAAACACCCATTTTTGGCTATTTCGATAACCTCATATACGGCGACGATGGCTGGGAACGTATCCGATCGGATACGATAGTATATCCGATCGGATATACCTGTCAGACCGGACCCCAAACTACCTATCAACCTTTACAAATCATCACAAAACATGTCCTAACATTAAAAAACAGCATATAATACATCATAACTTCCTTTCGAACACAATATCAACAAATCGGATATGTGGTTTATGGACAAAAACGACGACTTTATCCGATCGGATACACTTACCTCACCCGACCCCACCCTACCTATTGACCGTTGCAAATCATCACAAATCATGTTCTAACATTAAAAAACAACATATAATGCATCATGAATCTTTATTTGAACACAATAACATCAGTATAAAAGAATTCGGATAAGTGGTTTATGGACAAAAACGACGACTTTATCCGATCGGATACACTTACCTGACCCGACCCCACCCTACCTATCGACTGTTGCAAATCATCACAAATCATGTTCTAACATTAAAAAACAACATATAATAAATCATGAATCTTTATTTGAACACAATAACATCAGTATAAAAGAATTCGGATAAGTGGTTTATGGACAAAAACGACGACTTTATCCGATCGGATACGCTGACTAAAACTTCAATTTTGATCAGTTTATTTAATCAGTATCACCTTATCAGTGTTGGTAATCAAGTTTAAACGATGAAATACGGATCACCGACCAAATGGACGAACATATCCGATCGGATACGTTCAACTTACACCATCCATTTGGACCAAAATCATCCGTATCCGATCGGATACGGATGAGCATACGAATACCATATATATGGGTGTTTGACTGACACATGGTTTTCAGTGGAGACTATGCATGAAAAACAGGAATTTTGCAAAATCTCGAAATCACAGTGATCAGAACATTTAGCATACGAATACCATTATAAAACTCAGGTTGTGTCACATCAATCCGCTCCTACATCGCTGCTGCTTCCACGGCCGATGATCGGTTGAGGTGAGAGAAGAGGAGGGATGGGAGGGAGGAGAGAGAGAGAGAGAGAGAGAGAGATAAATAGATAGAAAGAGAGAGATTCCTCCTTCTAGAGCCGTCTCATTCTCGTAATTCCACGAATCCGAATGAATAAATAAGTTAATCAAACTAAACCGTTCTGTGATACTTTGTTTTTGAAGAAGAGAAAAGTGTGTAACTAAATCAAAAAAAGTGTGCCAAAACCAAATTCCAGAGGTGTGAATGAGTGAATGTCAATGAATGGTCTATTTCCCATCAGCAACTGCGGGCTTTCTCGGATGGATTGTGTCATCGGCTAGTGTGGGCAGCGTTATCGTGAGTTCTGCAACTTTTTGATAACTCCTTGCGAAACGAACACAATCGTGTTCTACCCGAAAACTTTGCCACGCGCAAAAGTCACTTCCCGTTCTCAAAGAATTGCCGATTTCGCACAACACATTTCCAAATACAATCACGCAATTCTAGAAAACAAAAATACCAAACTCCATTCCTAGATCAGCGCGAGGATCACGTAATTGGAAAAGTCGATATAACGGTAAACGATAGTCCGCTGATCACCGCCCTTAGTAGTTCTTGATCTACGCGCGCAACTGAAAATTCGGAGGAAGAAAAATCGACAAATCAATAATCTATCCGCTAATTACGGCGATTGCTAGCAAAAAATCGATAACTCAATAATCGATAAATCGATATAATCACCGCCCGCTTAGTTGAACTCGGTGTTCGGCTGGTGGACGCAGCAGACAGCGTCCACCAAGCACCCCGTCTCCATCGGATTCGCCATCGCGTGCATAGGTAGACACACTTGTGAAACGTATCCCCCTGAAACGTATGCATCTTGTGAAACGTATCCCTAAACGAGACTTGAGAAACTACATGGCCTGCATAGGTAGACACACTTGTGAAACGTATCCCTCAAACGTATGTATGCCTATTGTGAAACGTATCCCACTCAGTGCTTTGTCGCCGCAATCGCCTGATTTAAACCGATATATGTGCGCTATGCAGCTATGATATGTGATCGTAGCGAGCTGAACTCACTTATCAGCATAGGTCTCTTCCCCTTTCACTCCAACCTGTGGTACAGGCGTTGTTAGATGCGTAGACAGACTTGTAGTGAAGACACTATTAGTACTAGTATAGGCTACCCTTAATAAACCGACAACTCATAAACTCATTCCTCCTCTACTCACCATCCATTCGCTGCTTAGCGCCTCTAGTCTAGTTCACCCTAGTTACCAAACCCATCGTTCTCCCCTCTTCTACTAATTAGAGAGGGCGCGCCAGCGCCCTCTCGTTTGTACTGGATGTCCCCGCGCGCTAGAATGCTCAAAAACGACTTTTCTCGGATGAAGCACTTTTCCTCATTTTGAAGTGATTTCCACTGTTACATTGCATTCACATCTCTATTCGATAGAGTTATAGAAAGTTGTATTGAGTTTGATTGAATTTGAAGCGAGATACGGAGAGTCCGCATTCGAGTGCGGATTGAGATTGGTGTCGGGCGTCGGACAATCGCTTTCGCCCCGCCCCCTCTGTGTGTGAGTGAGAGAGAGAGAGAGATAGGCGAATAGCGGGTGCGCGTCGGTATCCTCGCAGCGAATCGCGAACGTGTATGAAAATATAATTTTGTGAAACAAAACTTAAGAAAAGGACAGATATTATCTTTCAAAAGTACTTCCAAGTAAAAGTAGTTGGTTTGTACCGTTGTCTCAGTTGAGCAAAAGGACTGACATGTTTTCAATGGAGACATGTGCAAACAGGCTCTCAGCATTATCGACGTGTTATGTTACAACAGAAGTTATGCTTTTAGATAATAACTGCATAGCTTCGTAAACGCGTTCATTATAATATGACCGCTTTGCACTGGTATGAGAGAGAGAGCCTGTTGGCACATGTCTCCATTGAAAACATGTCAGTCCTTTTGCTCAACTGAGACAACGGTACAAACCAACTACTTTTACTTGGAAGTACTTTTGAAAGATAATGATAGCTTGATCTACTCACACTCCCCTGCAGGCTCCTTCCTCTACATCGTCGCGCCGTCCTTTCATGGGGACGCCAAGTGGTGTCTGCTCGCCGCGCGATTCTTCATGGGGATGCGGACAGGGTGTGTTTACGCCGCATGAAAAAATAACTTTAGGGAATGAACCTCCCTTGAATCTTTTTGTACCGAGAGAGAGAGAGAGAGGGAGAGGGGGGGGGGGGAGAGGGACAGGGGAGAGGGAGAGGGGGGGGGGAGAGGGAGAGGGAGAGGGAGAGAGAGAGAGATTGTTCCAGTCGGCTCCCTCGCTCCGTGCCTTTCTCATCACCATGTTGCTCTCTCTTCTTTTCTCGGGAGTTCAGTTGGCATTGAGTGTGAAGAGGACCAGCGATCACATAGAAAGGGAGAGGAACGGAACGACGCTGTTCAAAGAGGACATGGGCAGGTAGGCAGCAAACAAGAACAACAACAACAACAACAACAACAACAACAACAACAACAACAACAACAACAACAACAACAACAACAACAACAACAACAACAACAACTGCAGCTCGTTGGCGCTGTGGAACCTGTTGGGTGCGGATGCCTTGGTGGCAGTCTACTCTGCTCTGGTCTCCGGCCTGGCCATCTCGCAGTGTGTGCAGACTGCGGGGTCTGTGAGAGGACCACTAGTGGATCTGGCAGGGAGGATACGGGCAGAGGAGAAGATGGTTGGTTCGTGTTATATTATTTCAATTTTACAATAAGTGCATTCAGAAGTGTTGCGAAAGATGTTTGCCTTCATTGGCTAATGACGGATTGTGGAGAGTTCTGAAATGAAGATGACTTAAGGTTGTTCAGACCCACGCCTCTCTCGTCTCCATCTCCCGACAGCACGCCGCTCTCCTCGAAGTTGTCAAGACTGTCAACGCGTGAGTTGATTCTGCAGTTAAAATCAGTTGCCGCAAAATGAGACAGCGACAGATCGCGAGCTCATGCGGATCATCTCATGCCAATCAAATTGCATG
>CAWZYM010000204.1:957500-959955 GCA_963966185.1 Rhabditoides inermis | reverse complement strand
CCCTACTAGCTGCTTGTTGAAGTCGCTTCGGTCGTCGGGAATCGGTAGACGGACGGTCAGAAGACGGGGCGGATCCGCCATTCTGAATGGAACAATATAGGATCAGATCAATAAACGAACGCGCGGCGGAAACGGAATCGATTCCGAGCAAGCCTCGCTTTTCGCACATTGCCTGCTATTCGCACATTTCGCAATTGCTTGTCGTGACGTCACTATGAGCGTCATCTGCGTGTTTTACGATTGTTGCCGAGCAGGGCAAAATACAAACATTGCTTCCGAACTCAACGATTTCCGGTCATTCCTCAGTGCAACCGCCTCCCTTAAGAATCAAGGAATCTGTTCCCAAGACTTGCAAGGACAAAACGAATGAAAAGGAAAAAGAAGGGAAAGGAGAGAGAAAGGAGATGAAGAATTTTCTCCATACCAATATTTTAACAGTTTCGTTTCAAAAATTAAAACCCTAGTCGACGGCCGGCGGCTATCGCCGCCAGCCGCGACTGAAACATAACAACAATTGGCACAAAAAGGGCGGGGCTTGAGCGCGCGCCGGCCAATCAGCGCCGGATCGGAGACGGCTTGGGAAGCCGGGTGAGACTTCTGGATGGAGTGTACTGAGTAAAGTTGTGAGTAAACATATGACAAACTATGTATTTTTGGAAAGCGTATGCCGGACAGTATACGAAAAAGTAGTTTCTGCAATAATCGGAGACAAAAAATTCGGTCGAACCGAACAATCCATGTGCTCCCCCCTGTGGATCAGCGGGGTACGTTTCCGAGCACTGTGCAATACGTTTTATAGTGACCCCCACAAAATAGTATACCGTTGGAATTCTGGTTTCGCGAGGAATCTATTGCACTAAACTAGAAGGTTCTAGCCCAAAAACTGACCGAGTTATTCACGATTTTCGAAAGGCCAAGTCTGGGCTTTGTGGATCCAGATGTGGGCCTTGTAAGCGGTAGCTCGTTGGGGGCTGGTTTGAGCTTTTAGGGGTTTTTGAATATGGAAATAAATGATCCGGGGAGTTTCAGGATGGGGAAAAAGGGTTTGGAGAGAAGAGGGTGATATGATATGTATATTTTTTTGCAAAAATTTAGGTGTCGCGCGAGAGCCGCGCGCGAAGAGAGAAGAGGCGAAATCGAGAGCTCGAGCATGACGTGTGTGAGGTCTTTGCCATTCCGCTGTCTATGTCCGGCGCGCGCAGCGCGCAAGCGCCCATGATTGCATAGTGATAACTTGTGTTGCCGGTGATAACTAGTGATGATGTTTGAGTATCGAGTGATGAGGTGAGTCGGCTGGCGTCAAAAAAAGTGTGTTATGATGGGTGGTGAGTGAGTGAGTGCTGATCGAAAATAGGGATTTGTGAAGGTTGAGTGCCGAAGAGTGACTAATGATGGTGAGACAAGTGATTTGACAAGTGATCAGAGTGATATCAGTGATTAATATTGAATAAAATGGAGTGTAATACATAGTTGGAGAGATCTCATCGAAGTGGTTTTGGTAAGATAGGTATGATATAGTGATAGAGTGATGAGATAAGTGAAACGTGATGATGTGGTAGGAGTGATATCAGTGAATGATAATTGAGTGACAGTGGGATGAAATGGAGTTCGATACATGGTTGGAAAGGTCTTTTCAAGATGGTTTCGAATTAAGTGATGAAATCAGTGATACATGATAAAGTGATCAGAGTGATAACGGCGCTGATTATGGAATAATTGAGGAGTATGATACATGCAATGCATTTTGACGTAAGTACGATTGGATAAGAAAAGTGTTCCTCGGGGATAAGCCGGAAGGGTTGAATAGTTCCGGATGGAGACAAAGTAATCAGTGACGAGTGATCAGTGATAATAGTGATTGCAGCATAAAAAGAGAAGTTTGAGCGGAAGTTTGAGCTTGAGAGGTCGTTTAGCGCAGGTTTGCATAAACTATAGAGATGTGCCTTCGAAATAGGTAGGATCGGTAGGAACGGCTAATATCATGTAATAAGATCGAGCAATACTCCCAGTGCGAAGAGCCCAATGAGAGCCAGCACACAGAAGCAGAAAGACCTAGCACACCCAATTAAAAGTAACTTCCCAGTCGATCACAACACAACACACATTCTTTGTCAATGCGCAGCGTGAATCGCTGTAAATATCATTGATAGCCTTCCTCTCCTAGAGGAAGACGTGATCAAGGAACAATAGCCGAGAAAAAACCATCATCGCAAGAACCTCTCCAATGCAGAAACCTGCCCAGAGGCGCACTTGCACATCACACAAAACTCATTGTGTTGATGATGATATCATACTAAACGTATTGTATTGTATTGTAATAATAGTAATACTTTGATCGTTTCAATAGAGTCCACAGTATTTCTCAAAATATCAAAACCCGGATAGCATTGGATGCCATAATATTATATATTGTATCAACGTTTTGCGGAGTCGGTTTAATTACCCGAGTTTGAGG
>CAWZYM010000204.1:947500-952500 GCA_963966185.1 Rhabditoides inermis | reverse complement strand
AGGGACAGAGAGAGAGAGAGAGAGAGAGAGAGAGAGAGAGAAAGAAGAGAGGGAGAAGCAGGGCGAGAGAGGGAGGGAGAGGGAGAGAGGGAAGGTCGAGAGAAAGGGTGAAAGAGAGAGGGAATGGAGAGATGGAGGGAGGGTAGAGAGGGAGAGAGGGAGAGGGAGGAAGAGAAAGATTATGTGAGAGGAAATAGAGCAAAGAGAAAGGAGAAAGAAAGAAAGGCTATCAAAAAGAAAATCAGTTTTTCGGATTTTAATATGACTTACGTTTCATGTACTACTTATATTCTAATGATTGTGTTTTTGGCAATAACGGATCGCATTCGACCTCTAAATGAATCAGAATGTCATTTCCGTGTAAAAAAGAGAGAGCGAGCGTGAGAGAGAGAGAGAGGGGGGGGAATAGAGATACAAACGGAAAAATTTGCTTTCGTCTTCTGAAACAATGTACTTTTCATGCGCAATTGAAATTCTGTTTGTGATTCTCATGTCAAATAGATCATTTCTTGAATCAGTCCCTAGCCACAGAAACGAAAATTTACCAGTTCAGCTCTGTAGAGAGAGGAAAAGAGAGAGAGAGAGAGAGAGAGAGAGAGAGACAGAGAGAGACAGAGAGAGACAGAGAGAAAGAGAGAGAGAGAGAGACAGAGAGAGACAGACAGAGACAGAGAGAGAGAGAGAGAGAGAGAGAGAGAGAGGGAGAAATAGAGATACAAAAGGAAAAGCTTGCTTTCGTCTTCTGAAACAATGTACTTTTCATGCGCAATTGAAATTCTGTTTGTGATTCTCATAGAGAGAGAGAGAGAGAGAGAGAGAGAGAGAGAGAGAGAGAGAGACAGACAGAGAGAGAGAGACTCCCCCCCTCCAGCCCACCATGTCTGCCTTCCGCGCGCCGATGTACTCGCTCTTCTCATCTGCTGCTATGCCAACTTCCTCCTACTCGGATTCGAGAGCGGCATAGAGGGGTGCGAATTTTTTTTATTATAAAATAATAATTAAGAAAAGTAATTTATACACGACGAAAACGTTGCAACCGTTTGCGATTCATCGATTCGATAATTGACTCCTGACGAATGAAGAAAATGACTTTTTTCAGAACGCAATCGCCCGTGACGATGTCGCTTTTCGATTGGTCCAGCGAGGATGCGGTCCGGTCAGTCTCTCTCCTTTTTCTTCCCCTCTCTCTCTCTCTCTCTCTCTCTACCGTACCCTTACCCCCTCTCGCGATCACACATCGGCTCCTATGCAATAGTAGTGCAACAACAATTCAATTGAACACACTCACCTTGGCGTGCTGTCTCTCTTCCGCGCGCGCTCGCCTCTTCTTCACCTCTTCTTTCGGACCTCCTCCACCCTTTTCCTTCAAACCGGTCATTTCGCGAGTCGCCCTCTCCCTGAACGATCAATGTGAACATATAAAAACCCAAGTTGAATACACCTTTTCAGTGTGCTTCGCCTTCTTCACGATTTCCTCGCGAATCGGAATCGAGTCGACCCGCTTCCTCTTCTTTTTCTTCTTGTGGTTCGCCTAGAGTGATAGTAAAAAAACAATGCATGAAAGTCAAAAACAATGTATGAAAGTTACATGATCACATCCCACCTCCGCAGTGACGTCATCATCAGCCGTCGCCCGCGCGCACTCGCTCTCCCGCCTTCCTCTTGCGCTCTTCTGCAGATTCACTTTCATCACACACCCCTATCCTAGCCTGTTCACTTCACACACCCGTTCTTCCCCCGCTGTCTTCTCCTTCTCCTCTCCTCCTCCCTGACCGGACTCGAACCCGACACTCGCCCCGTTGCCAGCAGACTGCACCAGCTGAAACGTACACTCCCCAGTCGTACCTGTCTCCTCCTCCACTTACCTGTGCAATGTCCACGTAGACAGCTCTCCAGTCGGCGGTGCGAGAGACGTCGACGGTGGCTTCGTCGCTGTTCTGCCACACACCGCAGCCATGCAGCATCAAGAGCTGGCAACATGCCATCCATCGATCGATATCCCCATCACTCACCCCTACTAGCTGCTTGTTGAAGTCGCTTCGGTCGTCGGGAATCGGTAGACGGACGGTCAGAAGACGGGGCGGATCCGCCATTCTGAATGGAACAATATAGGATCAGATCAATAAACGAACGCGCGGCGGAAACGGAATCGATTCCGAGCAAGCCTCGCTTTTCGCACATTGCCTGCTATTCGCACATTTCGCAATTGCTTGTCGTGACGTCACTATGAGCGTCATCTGCGTGTTTTACGATTGTTGCCGAGCAGGGCAAAATACAAACATTGCTTCCGAACTCAACGATTTCCGGTCATTCCTCAGTGCAACCGCCTCCCTTAAGAATCAAGGAATCTGTTCCCAAGACTTGCAAGGACAAAACGAATGAAAAGGAAAAAGAAGGGAAAGGAGAAGAGAAAGGAGATGAAGAATTTTCTCCATACCAATATTTTAACAGTTTCGTTTCAAAAATTAAAACCCTAGTCGACGGCCGGCGGCTATCGCCGCCAGCCGCGACTGAAACATAACAACAATTGGCACAAAAAGGGCGGGGCTTGAGCGCGCGCCGGCCAATCAGCGCCCGGATCGGAGACGGCTTGGGAAGCCGGGTGAGACTTCTGGATGGAGTGTACTGAGTAAAGTTGTGAGTAAACATATGACAAACTATGTATTTTTGGAAAGCGTATGCCGGACAGTATACGAAAAAGTAGTTTCTGCAATAATCGGAGACAAAAAATTCGGTCGAACCGAACAATCCATGTGCTCCCCCCTGTGGATCAGCGGGGTACGTTTCCGAGCACTGTGCAATACGTTTTATAGTGACCCCCACAAAATAGTATACCGTTGGAATTCTGGTTTCGCGAGGAATCTATTGCACTAAACTAGAAGGTTCTAGCCCAAAAACTGACCGAGTTATTCACGATTTTCGAAAGGCCCAAATCTGGGCCTTTGTGGATCCAGATGTGGGCCTTGTAAGCGGTAGCTCGTTGGGGGCTGGTTTGAGCTTTTAGGGGTTTTTGAATATGGAAATAAATGATCCGGGGAGTTTCAGGATGGGGAAAAAGGGTTTGGAGAGAAGAGGGTGATATGATATGTATATTTTTTTGCAAAAATTTAGGTGTCGCGCGAGAGCCGCGCGCGAAGAGAGAAGAGGCGAAATCGAGAGCTCGAGCATGACGTGTGTGAGGTCTTTGCCATTCCGCTGTCTATGTCCGGCGCGCGCAGCGCGCAAGCGCCCATGATTGCATAGTGATAACTTGTGTTGCCGGTGATAACTAGTGATGAATGTTTGAGTATCGAGTGATGAGGTGAGTCGGCTGGCGTCAAAAAAAGTGTGTTATGATGGGTGGTGAGTGAGTGAGTGCTGATCGAAAATAGGGATTTGTGAAGGTTGAGTGCCGAAGAGTGACTAATGATGGTGAGACAAGTGATTTGACAAGTGATCAGAGTGATATCAGTGATTAATAATTGAATAAAATGGAGTGTAATACATAGTTGGAGAGATCTCATCGAAGTGGTTTTGGTAAGATAGGTATGATATAGTGATAGAGTGATGAGATAAGTGAAACGTGATGATGTGGTAGGAGTGATATCAGTGAATGATAATTGAGTGACAGTGGGATGAAATGGAGTTCGATACATGGTTGGAAAGGTCTTTTCAAGATGGTTTCGAATTAAGTGATGAAATCAGTGATACATGATAAAGTGATCAGAGTGATAACGGCGCTGATTATGGAATAATTGAGGAGTATGATACATGCAATGCATTTTGACGTAAGTACGATTGGATAAGAAAAGTGTTCCTCGGGGATAAGCCGGAAGGGTTGAATAGTTCCGGATGGAGACAAAGTAATCAGTGACGAGTGATACAGTGATAATAGTGATTGCAGCATAAAAAGAGAAGTTTGAGCGGAAGTTTGAGCTTGAGAGGTCGTTTAGCGCAGGTTTGCATAAACTATAGAGATGTGCCTTCGAAATAGGTAGGATCGGTAGGAACGGCTAATATCATGTAATAAGATCGAGCAATACTCCCAGTGCGAAGAGCCCAATGAGAGCCAGCACACAGAAGCAGAAAGACCTAGCACACCCAATTAAAAGTAACTTCCCAGTCGATCACAACACAACACACATTCTTTGTCAATGCGCAGCGTGAATCGCTGTAAATATCATTGATAGCCTTCCTCTCCTAGAGGAAGACGTGATCAAGGAACAATAGCCGAGAAAAAACCATCATCGCAAGAACCTCTCCAATGCAGAAACCTGCCCAGAGGCGCACTTGCACATCACACAAAACTCATTGTGTTGATGATGATATCATACTAAACGTATTGTATTGTATTGTAATAATAGTAATACTTTGATCGTTTCAATAGAGTCCACAGTATTTCTCAAAATATCAAAACCCGGATAGCATTGGATGCCATAATATTATATATTGTATCAACGTTTTGCGGAGTGGGTTTAATTACCCGAGTTTGAGGTAATTTCAAATTTCTCTCATCTTATGATGTCGTATTTAATTTTGGAACGATCTGCTATTGGCTGAGATACACATAAAATATACACCAATTTTCCATAATCTGTATCAACACATGGTTTTCAGTGGAGACTATGCATGAAAAACAGGAATTTTGCATAATCTCGAAATCACAGTGATCAGAACATTTAGCATACGAATACCATTATAAAACTCAGGTTGTGTCACATCAATCCGCTCCTACATCGCTGCTGCTTCCACGGCCGATGATCGGTTGAGGTGAGAGAAGGGGAGGGATGGGAGGGAGGAGAGAGAGAGAGAGAGAGAGATAAATAGATAGAAAGAGAGAGATTCCTCCTTCTAGAGCCGTCTCATTCTCGTAATTCCACGAATCCGAATGAATAAATAAGTTAATCAAACTAAACCGTTCTGTGATACTTTGTTTTTGAAGAAGAGAAAAGTGTGTAACTAAATCAAAAAAAAGTGTGCCAAAACCAAATTCCAGAGGTGTGAATGAGTGAATGTCAATG
>CAWZYM010000204.1:937500-942500 GCA_963966185.1 Rhabditoides inermis | reverse complement strand
GAGACTCCCCCCTCCAGCCCACCATGTCTGCCTTCCGCGCGCCGATGTACTCGCTCTTCTCATCTGCTGCTATGCCAACTTCCTCCTACTCGGATTCGAGAGCGGCATAGAGGGGTGCGAATTTTTTTTATTATAAAATAATAATTAAGAAAAGTAATTTATACACGACGAAAACGTTGCAACCGTTTGCGATTCATCGATTCGATAATTGACTCCTGACGAATGAAGAAAATGACTTTTTTCAGAACGCAATCGCCCGTGACGATGTCGCTTTTCGATTGGTCCAGCGAGGATGCGGTCCGGTCAGTCTCTCTCCTTTTTCTTCCTCTCTCTCTCTCTCTCTCCCTTTCTCTCTCTCTCTACCGTACTCTTACCCCAGGTGGAATGGCATCATCTCTTCAATCGGCGCCGGCTGCGATCTCATCACCTACACCATGCTCACACAGACGCGATTCGGACGAGTGTGAGTATTATTGATTCATTTTAATCAGTAGAAGCCGCTTCATTCAAACGAAGACAAAATAACTGTATGTAAATGTAAAGACTCAATTCCATAGTGGAGTGGGAGAAGAAGATATCTAGTACATTTTCGTGAAACTACGATACGTTTTGTGTTCAGCGTAGGTTATTTTTTCACTAATTGGCACACACCCGGACATTCGAATGTGCACTATATCGATAGAGACCGTCACCTATATTTCCAATGGAGATTATTAGAAACATTAGTCATATAATTATATTCAGTTTCTATTGTAGATTCCGAAATGTATTCATTTGTAGCGTTTGGATGTCTTGTTTTTGATCTATGCGCATCAAAAGCGCGCGCTTAAGAGGGCGCGATGTCGCATTCAGAGGGTCACTGAAGATAGGCCACGCCCCCTTTTTACAGTGGAGTGTGACGTCACAATCACGTATTTTGTCAATTTTGAATAGTGACAACATCACCCCGTGGGCTGAAATTTATACGGCTTATACAACTTTTCGCGCTCTTTCGAATGGTGCAAACCGCATCTCACGGCATCATGTTGTCAATATTGAAGTTTCTGCGACACAATAAGCTCCGCCCACTGGCGGTCTCTATATATCGATTTGTATGTAGCCTCTGGTAGATGTTCTAATGATTTTAATGTTTTACAGAAACCGTCAGAAACTTTCGATAATTTATTGATCGATTTATTGATCGATAATTTATTGATTTGACTTGTAAGGACAGTCAGACAGTCAGAAGCCGTTTACAAACTAAATTGATTATCTTTTAAAAGGACTTCCGTAAGAGAAGAGTTTGTGTTACTCAACGTAATGCAACAAAAGCTCATGCATTTTATCAATCGAAATAGTAAACAAACCTGCTCTTTCTGCAATTAAAACTAATGCGAGCAAATGTTGCACGTCGGCAAATTGATTTCGGTATCTGATCGATTATATATATCTTGTTGAACTATTAGAGCAGGTTTGTGTATTATTTCGATTGATAAAATGCATGAGCTTTTGTTGCATTACGTTGAGTAACACAAACTCTTCTCTTACGGAAGTCCTTTTAAAAGATAATGAATGTACTTTTATTGGATTTCATATAAATCCATATCCATCTACATTAACATGAACCACAAAACATTTTTTTAAAGAAATCATACAGTTCACCCACCTTGTTCAGTCCAAAATTGTATAAAGTTTGCAAAAAAAGAGTTTAGGTAATGCTGATGGGAAAATTTACAATTCCAATGTCATTTCTATGTAAAATCGTATATTACAAAATGTTTCCACCAGCCGGAACCGAACTCGAGCCATGTGTCTCAACGGGCGCAATCGCTAACCACAACACTAATGTGCGCACGACCGAGCACGCGATCTAAACGATATCAGTGCAATCCACAGGCAGTGCGGGTTGTGCACCTCCTGTCTGCTGGGGGCAGCCGGTGCGCGCCACCCCTCCCCCTAGAAAACGTTCCGTACACGGGGGATTGCCTGCCCCTCAGGGGGCGCGCGCGCGTATTTCGCTTCCTACAACAGCTAGCGTTACCAAAATCGAAACTTAACCATTTTCTAACATCCTGATAACATCTATCAGCATCACATTGTTCTCATAAAGAGTAATAACTAATTGATCTATCGAATGATTCTTCTTTCAGGGACCGCCGGAAGCAGTTGATGATAGGTGTGGGCGCGTTTGCTCTCATCTTCTTCCTCTTCATTCCTTGGCCAGTTTATGGAACACTCGAGCAGAAACGACAAGGTGGGGTGATATTATGTAATTATAAATTTCAAATTATTATTTGGGAACATGTTTCGTAGAAGTTGACTTTTTAAATGGTCATTTGCAGTTTATTGATTGTATCGCAGAAACGCGCAAAAATATATTGTTTGTGAAACGTATATCGAACCGTATCGTTTTTAGAACCGGGCAGGTTCTCGGGCAGTCCAGAGGAGTGCGAGCGGTTGGTATCATTTCTATTGTACCGGACTCGATTATGAATCAAAAAATTGGGATTGTGAGTATCATTGTCAGGATTGTTGTGGGGATATTTTTGAGAGTGCGCCGCCGTTCTGAGATTTTGACAGCAAAAGTTGAGTCACTCATTATTTCAACAAAAAAAACGGGAAAGACCACAGTATCGTCATTTCAGCTACTCGTGGTGTCCGACCTCGCACCGCCTTCCAGTGTGGATATACGCATTCATGAGGATCGTACTCTACAGGTTAGTACTTTTTTTTTGTCGATTCTTAAGAATTTATTGCTTCTACTACAGGTAGAAGTGATATCCATAAACTTATACTTGTTTGAAAAAAACATTTTCAGTATTTCGTATCCGATGATTCTGGCGACTGTGAACACGCTGGTCACCGAGATACTCGGACCACGGAAACAGGTGGGAATTCAGGGTTCACAACTCTCGAAAATATCTCCATTCTTATTTAACAATGTGTAATCACTCTATTGAACGGAGCCCATTTTATCCAGCACCAGGGCATACTACTCCTATTTTACAACGCTTGTTATGAATGGTATCGCCAGCGACTTTCGCGAGATTATAACAATAGTTATTAATATTCAATGACATAGCAATTGCAGGGTATGTGGCAGGGCGCGGTGGCGTTCTCTGGCAGCGTCGGTCAGTTCATCGCCCCGATCACCATGACGTAGGTTTCATTTTAAAAAGTAAAGGGTAAAGGGTAAAGGTAAGTAGTCTGATTCAAGAGACCTTGAGACTTATGAGAACTCTTCGGGGTCAAAGAAAGCCTATGTCACGTACCGCACGGCACCATAGCCCAGCGATTTTCCAACGACAGCTCTCGCCAACCAATGTTTCTATCATATAAATATTAATGTATTCATTTTTCCAGGGAGCTGTTCGAGTCTACTGGCTATGTGTGGATCACTGTCGGTCCGTTCTCTCTCTGCTGCGCGGCTGTCGCCCTCATTTGCATATTCTACAAGAGACTCGTTCCTCTCAAGATCATCCAGCAAGTGTAGCCACTCACTGTAGACAGTTGACAGTCCAAACCGAAGATCACTTTCATTGTAATTCGAAGAGTGGCTACACTTGCAATATTCGCGTTTTACCGGTGTTCTGTGTTCACTTCGGCTCACTTTTACACACGTCAAAATTCCTATGTGTAGGAAGACAATTACAAGTATACGGTATTGTGATCACTAGCAACAATCAAATATGTATACTGACAGCTAATAAAACTATTTTTATATTCTCACCGATTCTAATAAAGCCAATATCAACAAGTACATAACAACACAATGAACACCTCAACAATGGCTGATAACAAAAACAAAACAAAAAACATCTTCAAATAGTGTCTACAGCACTACATCTACACACATAAAGTCTCACCACTCCTCTCCTCCTCCATCTTTTCGTTCGTCTCCACTGCTCCTCCCCTTCTCCACTCACTGCTCCGCGCGCTTTCGGCGAGGGAGGCACTGCGGGGTCTGAATGGGAGGTTCATCTGTCTCTCTCTCTCTCTCCTCTCTCTTTTCCTCTTTCTCTCTCTTTCTCTCTCTTTCTCTCTCTCTCCTTCCTATCTCTCTCTCCAGAAAAAGAAAAGAGTCCTACAAGCTCTCTCTCTCTCTCTCTCTCTCAAAATGAAAAGCTCACCCTCGACTGTCGGCCCCTCTCGTCTCCTCCTCCCGCCTTCTCGGCAGTCGCCTTGTGGGATCCACCTGACACAATGACGATCGGCGAGTCCTACAAGCAATAGTCAAAATCTCTCCGAGAGTATCGCACCTTCGCAGTCTCGATGAGGGAATCACCCGGGCCGAATCTACCCACCTCCTGTCTCTCTGCGCCCTTCTTCCAGCCCTTCCTCTCTCCACCCGCCCTTCGCTCAGCATCCTCCACCATGGTGCGAGTCCGCGACTAGGAAAGGGACAATGTATCACTTCCTTAAACCATAAAACAAATACCTGTCCTCGATGCTTGTACTTGTCCGCGACCGTCTTCTCTTGTCTCTCTTCTCCTCCCTCCTCGCTCTCGCTGTCAGTGTAGCTGATGTCAGTCAGATCCTCATCCTGCAATTCAATGAGTGAGAGCCATTCAGTCCACTGGAATCACATACATTCTGCTCCTCTCCCCGCACCTCGTCATCTTCCCCACTCCTCTCTCGCCTTCTCTTCTCGCGCGGCACCCTGTCTTCACGAGGGTTGCCCCTTCTCCCGCCTCCCTCCCTCTCCATCGTCTTCCTCTTGTCCTCCATGTGTCTCCACTTCCAGTCGGGGAAACACTCCGTGCGAAGAGAAGCGAGGCGAGCGGCGATCTGGTAGTGATATGAATGAATGAATTCGGGAGCAGTTAATTTACCTTGGGGTCTCTCCTATGGTTGACGACACGAGCGCCCGCGGTGCACTGGGAAATATGATACTTCGCCTGGTGATGCTCTCAAAATGAAACGTGACAAAACATGTTTGAGTTTGACACTCACGGTTGAATCCTCGATCACATGTGGAGCAGCGGTAAATGCCGGGAGGAGAGAGGTGGCAGTCCAGGTGA
>CAWZYM010000204.1:887500-932500 GCA_963966185.1 Rhabditoides inermis | reverse complement strand
TCCAATCTGAACATGCCAGCACGTTTGGCATTCTTACAGTGACACACAGATATCACGCGGTCTTGCAACCGATGCTTGCAATTTGCACACATTAGAGAGGGCGCGCCAGCGCCCTCTCGTTTGTACTGGATGTCCCCGCGCGCTAGAATGCTCAAAAACGATGAAGCACTTTTCCTCATTTTGAAGTGATTTCCACTGTTACATTGCATTCATATCTCTATTCGATAGAGTTATAGAAAGTTGTATTGAGTTTGATTGAATTTGAAGCGAGATACGGAGAGTCCGCATTCGAGTGCGGATTGAGATTGGTGTCGGGCGTCGGACAATCGCTTTCGCCCCGCCCCCTCTGTGTGTGAGTGAGAGAGAGAGGCGAATAGCGGGTGCGCGTCGGTATCCTCGCAGCGAATCGCGAACGTGTATGAAAATATAATTTTGTGAAACAAAACTTAAGAAAAGGACAGATATTATCTTTCAAAAGTACTTCCAAGTAAAAGTAGTTGGTTTGTACTGTTGTCTCAGTTGAGCAAAAGGACTGACATGTTTTCAATGGAGACATGTGCAAACAGGCTCTCAGCATTATTCGACGTGTTATGTTACAACAGAAGTTGTGTTTTTAGATAATAACTGCATAACTTTGTAAACGCGTTCATTATAATATGGCCGCTTTGCACTGGTATGAGAGAGAGAGAGCCTGTTGGCACATGTCTCCATTGAAAACATGTCAGTCCTTTTGCTCAACTGAGACAACAGTACAAACCAACTACTTTTACTTGGAAGTACTTTTGAAAGATAATACAAAAGTGTACTTACAAACGTAGAAACCTTTATTACATGTAGGCAACTTTTACAGCGATGGCAATCTGTGACAGCCACTCCTCCCTGACCGGACTCGAACCCGATACTCGCCCCGTTGCCAGCAGACTGCACCAGCTGAAACGTACACTCGCCAGTCGTACCTGTCTCCTCGTCCACTTACCTGTGCAATGTCCACGTAGACAGCTCTCCAGTCGGCGGTCCGAGAGACGTCGATGGTGGCTTCGTCGCTGTTCTGCGAGACACCGCAGCCATGCAGCATCACGATCTAGAAACATGGCATCGATCGATCGATATCCGCCTCACTCACCCCTACTAGCTGCTTGTTGAAGTAGCTTCGGTCGTCGGGAATCGGTAGACGGACAGTCAGAAGACGGGGCGGATCCGCCATTGTGAATGGAACAATAGGATCAGATCAATAAACGAACACGCTCGATGCCGCGCAAGCCTCGAGCCTGTTATGCTCTCATTTCGCAATAGCTGGTAATGACGTCACTATGAGTGTCATATGTGTATTTACGAATTTCTCCCGAGCGTTTCATAAAAATCGTGTAAATTAATCGTGTAAAAATAATAAAAACGCAAAAAAATACGCGACGAAAAGAAACTTCGACACCGGACCGGGCCGCGCTCCACCACTGCTCTTCATCGCTGCTCCTTCTCCACTCACTTCTCCGCGGGTCTCTGGCGAGGATTGCACTGCGGAGTCTGTATGGACAGTTCATCTCTCTCTCTCTCTCTCTCTCCTCACGTCTCTTCCACTCACCTTATCGGCAGTCGCCTTGTGGAATCCCCCTGACACAACGACGATCGGCGAGTCCCACAAGCAATAAGTACTTCATAATCGTTTCCTCTCAGAGTGACTCGCCTCTGTCGGTCAGTTCATCGCTCCCATCACCATGACGTAGGTTTATTTCAACAAAATATTGTTCATTCCAACTTTGCAGGGAGCTGTTCGAATCGACGGGCTATGTGTGGATCACTGTCGGTCCGTTCTCACTACTATCACCCTCATTTGCATATTCTACAAGAGACTCGTTCCTCTCAAGATCATCCAGCAAGTGTAGCCACTCGCTATAAACAGTTGATTTCCCTTGCTATATACTATAGGTAGGAGACAGTCCAAACTGAAAATCACTTTATTGTAAATCGAGGAGTGGCTACACTTGCGATATTCGCGTTTCACCGGTGTTCTGTGTTCACTTCGGCTCACTTTTACATACGTCAAAATTCTTAGGAATAGGAAGACCATTACAAGTTTACGGTATTGTGATCATAAGCAACAATCAAATGTGTGTACGGACAGCTAATAAAGTACTTATATATTCGCACTGATTGAATACAAAAAAGAAGCAACAAATAACGACGCACTTCAACAATGAACACTTCAACAGTGACTATTACTGGTAACAAAAACAAAAACAACATAACTCTTCAAATAGTATCTACACACATAGTAAAGTCCCACCACTCCTCTCCTCTTCCATCTGCTCCTCCTCCCACCCTCCACTCACTGCTCCGCGGCTCTCTGGCGAGGATTGCACTGCGGAGTCTGAATGGAAGGTTCATCTGTCTATTTCTCTCATCTCTCTCTCTCTCTCTCCCTCTCTCTCTCTCTCTCTCTCTCTCTTCTCACGTCTCTTCCACTCACCTTCTTCTCGGCAGTCGCCTTGTAGGATCCTCCTGACACAACGACAATCGGCGAATCCTACAAGCAATAGTCAAAATCTCTCTGAGAGTATCGCACTTTCGCAGTCCCGATAATGGAATCACCCGGGCCGAATCTGCCCACCTCCTGTCTCTCTGCTCCCTTCTTCCAGCCCTTCCTCTCTCCACTTGCCTGTCGCTCCGCATCCTCCACCATAGTGCGAGTCCGCGACTGAACAGGGAACATTGAACAATCAATTGTGTATACACTACCAACCATGTCCAGTCCACGCTGCTTGTCCGAGACCGTCTTCTCCTGTCTCTCCTCCTCTCCCTCCTCGCTCTCGCTGTCAGTGTAGCTGATGTCAGTCAAATCCTCATCCTACAATTCAATGAGTGAGATACATTCAGTAAATGAAATCACATACATACATACATTCTGTCCCTCTCCCCGCATCTCGTCATCTTCCCCACTCCTCTCTCGCCTCCTCTTCTCGCGCGACCAGTCACTGTCTCCACCAGGGTGGCCCCTTCTCGCTCCTCCCTCCTCCCCTATCTTCTTCCCCTCGACATCCTTGTGTCTCCAGTTCCAGTCGGGGAAACACTCCGTGCGAAGAGAAGCGAGACGAGAAGCGATCTGGTATGGATAAGAATGAATGAATTCGAAAGCTGTTCCCACTTTTGAATCTCTCCTATGGTTGACGGAACGAGCGCCCACAGTGCACTGGGCAAAGTGAAGTTTGATGTTAGTATAGCCTTAAAATCAAACTTGTCAATAACATTTAAATTGAATTCTCACAGTTGAATCCGCGGTCACAAGCTGAGCAGCGGTAGATGCCGGAAGGTTTGAGGTGGGCATCAACATGGTGAAAGGCGTGCCTCACTCGCAAACCACATTTCTAAAACTCGAGTTTGGTGCAGTTCGTGGAAAAGAACGTAAACAAACGAAACGTGATGATAGATGATGAGAGATTTAACAATAACAATGTTCTCACACGGCACTTGATAGTCCCTCGTTTCTCACAGCCCTCTCCGTGACCACCGAAACAGCGAAAAATGAGAGCGTTGCACGTCCGGGCAGACTAGAAAAGATTCTTAGTTACAAATCCATAAACATAATTAACCTTTTCTGTGCGTAGATCATCGTATGGCCTCTCTTTTTTCTTCTGACGGTTGACTCCATGGACTCGTGCGTGTCGGCACATGTTAGGAAAATCTCAAGAAATTATTTAAAAATATAAATACGATTAATGAGCATATTACGATTCGATCTGTATGAGCAGAATCTGCACTTGTAGAGCGATGATCCATTGTAGTGAACCAAAGCGTGAGCGAGCATATGTTTTGCTTCATTGATTCGAATAACTTTTGCGCACCCAGAGAACTGAAATTGATGATAAGTGGGAACAGAAATGTTTCACATACCAAACACTTGTACTTTCCGTGCATCAATCTCTTGCCGAGTTCCTTGACACGCGCCGCCAGATCCTGTAAGGTCACTATGTTCTATGTCACCATAACTGCAAAGAGTAACAAAAAAAACCTCGTCTCCCTCCATCTTCCTCTTCACGTTCTCTCCCTTCTCCTCCCTCTCTTCCTTCTCTTCTTCCTCCTCTCGCATCGAATCATGACTCTAAAAATTTCAAAAAGGTTATTGAAATAATGCTATCTGTAGTCACTACCGTATCGTCACTGTCCTCATATGTCTCATCGGAATCCCTGTCAGAATCGAACGATGATCTGAATTTATATATGAATAACTAAATCCTGTGATTGTGCCAGACTCACTCCTCCTCCTCCTCCTCCATCTCCCTCTTCCGGTTCACACGCAGCCTTCTCGTCTCCACTCTCTCATCACTCGAATCGTCCTCGCTAGAGAGAACGGAGCTGACCGAGGAACTAGATAGGCAATAATCATTCCAGGAAAAGTGATACCGAGGATTCCGATCAGTCAGATCGGATATACTCACTTGTTTCCTTGCTGCCTGTGCGTCTCCCATTCTCCCTCGTCGGCAGACTCGTCAGTCACGTCGGAACTGACCGAGGAACTGCAAGGGACCAATGAGACAATGTGAACCATGTCAGTCGTAGCTACTCACTTGTCTCCCCTCTCCTCTCCCTCCCTGTCAGTCCTCTGCCTGCGAGTCACCCCCTCCTCCTCTTCCCTCGTCTCTCTTGTCTCCAACGAATACCTCAAATACAAAACATGCAATCAATCGATCGTAAAGTGACTTACACATTGTCGTCTCCACTCTGCTTTCTCTCTGCCACCCCTCTCTCCTCTCCCCATTCGCAGTCATCTGAATGATCCGAATTCATCGGAGACCTGAACAATGAAATGCCATGATGATATAGGTTTCCTTCTCACTGTTCGATTGGCTGTGCATTCTCTCTCTCCCGCAGTTGGTGCCACATCAAGTCCACTACGTCTTCCTCCTCCTCTTCCTTCACTCCGAAACACGAGAGAGCGAGCTGCCAGATGGAGATCCAGGTCTGCAATCTCTCTCTCTCTCTCTCTCTCTCTCTCTCTCTCTCTCTCTCTTTCTCTCTCTCTCTCTTTCTCTCTCCAACTCCTCTCACATTGTCGCTCCTGCGGTCCTTCACAGCGTCCTCCGACGGATCCGCATCCGAGTGACACTGCTTCACATGCTGACGGACCGACTTGCGCACTGAAAGAGAAACGTTGAAAATGAGTTCCCATGTCCACGATTCCGTTTTTTTTAAACTAATAACGATCGATTTGACTATCTATGGATGGTGAGACATCAACGTTTATAATTTTGAAGCGTATGTAGAAACTGACCGTTGGCCTTGAAGGAACAGTGAATGCATCGGAATAGCGAGCGTCCCTCGTAGTGGTAAACAGCCACATGCCTCCGGAGGGCCTTCAGAGAGCCAGAGACAGAGGGAGACGGACAGTCAGGCAGCTGAAAGAAGAGAATGAGAAAGAGAGATGGAGGGAGAGAGGCGAGAGGAGAGGGAGAGAGATGAGAGAGAGAGAGAGAGAGATGCCCACCCACCTTGCACTCTGTCTGTTGCGGGAGTGAGAGGGCGAGTTGAACAGCGGCCTCCCGCAGTCGCTGTCTCTCCTCCTCTGCTTCTGTCGAACCATTCTCCACCGGCCTCTCGCGATCACACATCGGCTCCTATGCAATAGTAGTGCAACAACAATGAACGCACTCACCTTGGCGTCCTGTCTCTCTTCCGCGCGCGCTCGCCTCTTATTCACCTCTTCTTTCGGACCTCCTCCTCCCTTTTCCTTCAAACCGGTCATTTCGGAACTCGAGCCCTCTCCCTGAACGATCAATGTGAACATATAAAAACCCAAGTTGAATACACCTTTTCAGTGTGCTTCGCCTTCTTCACGATTTCCTCGCGAATCGGAATCGAGTCGACCCGCTTCCTCTTCTTTTTCTTCTTGTGGTTCGCCTAGAGTGATAGTAAAAAAACAATGCATGAAAGTCAAAAACAATGTATGAAAGTTACATGATCACATCCCACCTCCGCAGTGACGTCATCATCAGCCGTCGCCCGCGCGCACTCGCTCTCCCGCCTTCCTCTTGCGCTCTTCTGCAGATTCACTTTCATCACACAACCCTATCCTAGCCTGTTCACGCAACATACCCGCTCTTCCCCCGCTGTCTTCTCCTTCTCCTCTCCTCCCTGACCGGACTCGAACCCGATACTCGCCCCGTTGCCAGCAGACTGCACCAGCTGAAACGTACACTCCCCAGTCGTACCTGTCTCCTCGTCCACTTACCTGTGCAATGTCCACGTAGACAGCTCTCCAGTCGGCGGTCCGAGAGACGTCGATGGTGGCTTCGTCGCTGTTCTGCCATACACCGCAGCCATGCAGCATCACGAGCTGGCAACATGCCATCCATCGATCGATATCCCCATCACTCACCCCTACTAGCTGCTTGTTGAAGTCGCTTCGGTCGTCGGGAATCGGTAGACGGACGGTCAGAAGACGGGGCGGATCCGCCATTCTAAATGGAACAATAGGATCGGATCAATAAACGAACGCGCGGCCGAGAAGAAATCGATTCCGCGCAAGCCTCAAGCCTGTTATTCTTTCATTTCGCAATCGCTGGTAATGACGTCACTATGATCGCCATATGTGTGAAAAATTGTCACCGAGCAGTGCAAAACATATATAACATAACAAATGATAAAAACGCAGAAAATACACGACAAAAAGAAACTTTGACACGGCACTGCAGCGAAAGTCTATGACGTCACTTTTGTCTTTTGTTTCCCGCCACTTTTCCTGTTACGTTTAGAGTGTGGTGCGTGAAATGGCAAAGAAATTATCAATTTATTTGACGGAAACACATTTATCGATCACTTCCACACTTGATAGGTAACCAAAACAAATAACAACTTCATATTGTAGTTCTGTGATCAGAGAAACATAGAATAGGTGAATAGGGTCAATATCATAAAGCAATCAACAAATAACAGTTCAGAGAATACTTCAACAATGGCAGGTAATAGAAACAACATAACACTTCAAATACTTGTCAGCACACATAGCAAAGTCTCACCACTCCTCTCCTCCTTCATTTTCTCGTTCGTCTCCACTGCTCTCTCCTCCTTTCACTGCTCCGCGGGTCTCTGGCGAGAAAAGCACTGGGCCTCCATGGATGCAATCGACGATAGAGCCTGAATGGAAGGTTTCTCTCTCTCTCTCTCCCTCTCTCTCACATACTCTCTCTCCCTCTCGCTCCCTCTTCCTCCCTCTCTCTCTCACATACTCACTCCCCCCTCTCTCTTTCTCTATCTCTCTGCGGAAGGAGGTGACATGCGGTGCGCACTCACCGACGAACGTCTTGTGCGATGTCGGGTGAGGAGGGGATGGAGCGGCTAGCTGACCGCCAATCCACCTCCACACCCCGCCCCTTCAGCACTGGGTGGAGCCATTGCGCGCCTTGTGCATCGTTGCCGCCGCCTCTCGCTCACCCACTCTCATGCCGGCTCGCCGTCCAGGCCACCGCCCCCCGTTTTGGCGCGAAACTGTGGGGTGGTGTGTGCGAGCGGAGTGGAGAGAGAGAGAGACGCCAAATAGCGCGCGTAAATGAGAGACTTGCAGGCAGGCGTGAGCGATTCGACCAAGCACTGTGAAACGAGCATGCGTTTCCATATTCAGGATACGTTTTCGAAGGTTTCTACGGAGTGGGGACGAGAAATAGCGCGTATCAATGAGAGACTGGCAGACGCGTGAGAGATTCGACGAAGCATTGTGAACTGAGAATGCGTTTCCGTATTCAGGATACGTTTTAGAATGGAAGGATACGTTTTAGCGAGTATCAACATACGTTCGGCACATCAACCTGAAAAAAATTTCTTCGAAATTTGAGAAAAGGACATCCATTTTCTTTTGAAAAGTACATGCGTAAAGAGTAGTGGTTTGTTTTTATCTGATTCAACAAAAGCACATGCATGAAATCTCTTCGCGGCTGACTAAAATTTCAAAACAAACCTGCTCTTTTTAATCGATGAAAAGGCGAATATAATAGACACTATAATCTTGTCACACATTTTGTTGCAAGTTACTTGTTGGGATTAAGAGTACCCTGAATACCTGAAGTGATTATTTATTGAGTGTATAAAATGAGTTGCACAGAGTTATAAACATAGTTTGAAAGAGCAGGTTTGTTTCGAAATTTTAGTCAGCCGCGAAGAGATTTCATGCATGTGCTTTTGTTGAATCAGATAAAAACAAACCACTACTCTTTACGCATGTACTTTTCGAAAGAAAATTTCTATACTACATATACAATGACCTCGTGGTGCCTCGGCTGAAAGAAAGTTCGCCGGTGTGCGCGTCCTCATAGTAGTTCGATAGAGTTTGAAATTGTTTTGATCTTTACAAAACATTATATATTGACTGAACTCGTCTTGAAACACTTTCCTTGTCTTGTGTCTTGTTAGAATAGCATCGCTTGCTGTCCATCAATCATCGATTCTCGTTTACTGTAGTTTGAATTTCGGGTATGGTGAGCGATAGAAAGCTAATCAAAGACAAGCTCATAGGCACTTTCACCCGATTTCGTTCAGTTTAGATGGATACGTTTCACTCATCGAATCAATCACGGATCGTTGCCCAATGGTACTAAAAACAACTACCGTACCGTACTCTTAATTAGGTATACGGTACTTTGGCCGTCGTGAAAAAACAAATACAGAATATTTTTTTTAAAGAATAGAACATTGAGCCACGTTCGAATGGCACTCGCTTCTGTCTATCGATCTCCGGTACCGCTCACTTGGGTACGGTAGTTTGAATATCGGATACGGTCAGACAAGAGAGAGTCGCACTTTGCAAAGTGATAGCAAACAATTAATATGACTTGTGTTTGCACAACACGTGCCAAACACTTTGCCGGATTCGAAATCAAGAACCGTGATAGTGAGACAGACTCACTATTCACTACATCACCATGCACATAGTGATCAAATAGACAGTGGATAGGAGCGGATGTGCGATCTAAGAGATGCGGATTGCACTCATGACGCAAAACCGAGAGTGTCGTGACAATACGGAAATCAGCGCCCGCAATCTCAGCTCATTCATAGCTCACTTACACTACTCGCCACATGGAATAGCAAAAGTGTGGGCCCGGGTGCCCCCGGTGTGGGCCCGAGTGGGCCCGCTCCCCGTATTCGATCATATCGGAATATTTTCTTATGAAATTTGGTATGCATAATGAGATTCCGCATCGATCTGCGTTTACAGAATTTTGAAATTTTGATTTTGATTTTTTTTTCGGGCTCACACCCTGTGGGACCGGTCACCGGCGGTCCCACTGAGTGTCCCCGGTGTGGGACCGTGTGGGCCCGACGGGCTCACTCTGTGCCCCCGGTGTGGGACCGTGTGGGCCCGAACACTATATCTTCTTATTTTACTATTTTCATCAAAAACAAAATTACTAACGTAATCCCCATAGTGTATTTAGGCTGGAAACATGCTTTGAGCGAAAAATCAAACATGTTTCACTCATCATGACATCATGAGTTGACGTCACTTTGCCGTTTCGACAGGTCACACTTTTCCGCTTTTGATAATAAAAAAAAACTACTCTAGAGTTTATTGTTTTTTTTGTAAGCTACGTGTGGAAGTGGAAGTCGTGTCCGGTAACGCTGACTCTCTGCCGAAAGCGTACTCTCTCGGCGTTTTCTGCCCGTGTTCTCCAACTCGCACTTTGAGTGTAGTTCGCCCCGCCGCCGCCAGCGTCTAATTCGCGCCGGGTTTGCGTTGTTTTGGGTCCGCCAACTATAACCAGGAGAAAGAGCGCAGTAGGCGCGACTCCGAACGGTAGTGAGAAAATATGTGGGGAAAACGTTTTTGTGAAATGTAACGGCGATCCGAAACGTAACGTGTGATCTGTGGTACATGAGAGTAAGAAGAGAGAGAACAGCCGAGAGTTTGTGTTAGTATTTGTAAACGTTGATAGAAGAGCAGAAAATATAAAGAGACAGAAAGAGAAGGGCAGAAAGTGAGAGGGTGAGAGAAAGAACAGTGAGAGAGAGAGAGAAGGAACAGTGAAAGAGAGAGAAAGGACGAAGAGAAGGAGAGAACAGAGTGAGTGAGAGATAGTAGTTTTTGATAAAATCCATATGAATAGTCATAATTCAGCACATATTCAAAATTTCTATGAAATTTAACAAAAGGACATATATTTTATTTAAAAAGTACTTGCGTAAACAAATGAACTTTGTCTTGTCCCAATGCAGCAAAAGCACATGCATAAAGCGTTTACAAATACTAACACAAACCTGCGCATAACGGACAGTGGACACTAACCGATGAAATATAACAATACAAATGAATAACGCCATACGTTCATATTAGAGAGAGAGAGAGAAGACAGAGAGAGAGGAGAGAGAGAGAGAGAGGAAAGAGAGAGGCGCAGGTTTGTGTTAGTATTTGTAAACGCTTTATGCATGTGCTTTTGCTGCATTGGGACAAGACAAAGTTCATTTGTTTACGCAAGTACTTTTTAAATAAAATGAGTCTTGTTTTGAGAACTCGGAGTGAGAGAGGAGGGGGCGGGGCGTAGGGGAGTCTCGTCTCTCTGGCTGTGCCCTGCCACAGGCGGGCGAGACTGCGATGCGAGAACATGCCGCATTGTCGCGGCAGCTTGAGTTGTCTATGCTATTCGGAAAGGGAATAGCACAATAGTGAGCCCGACTGATACCGGTGTGGATAGGAAATAGTAAGTACATCGAAAACTTTTCAAGAATTAGCGAATCTTCTGACCTCTGCAACTCTTCAGTGTTTGAGAAATCAGATAGGAATTTGTGCGCATCGGCTTTCTCTCATTGCGACAAGTAAAATGACGTCTTCAGTTTAAATTTAGATCAATTTGAACGAAATCCCTGTAGCCACTCCGGAATTGGCAGCTCAACTTCCTGCGGCAGACTACTGTAATTTCTCACAGTTCGGAAATCAGTTACGATTTCAGTTGCACTGTCTTCGTCTTGTCGATACGAGTAAATTGACATCTTATTTTTGAAATTTGGAACATTTTAAGCATAACCATTTATCGCCACCCAGGCTAATTTCCAGTTGAACTTGATTGATTGTGCAAATCCGCCTCTCCCTCCCTGTCAGTCCTCTGCCTGCGAGTCACCCCCTCCTCCTCTTCCCTCGTCTCTCTTGTCTCCAACGAATACCTCAAATACAAAACATGCAATCAATCGATCGTAAAGTGACTTACACATTGTCGTCTCCACTCTGCATTCTCTCTGCCACCCCTCTCTCCTCTCCCCATTCGCAGTCATCTGAATGATCCGAATTCATCGGAGACCTGAACAATGAAATGCCATGATGATATAGGTTTCCTTCTCACTGTTCGATTGGCTGTGCATTCTCTCTCTCCCGCAGTTGGTGCCACATCAAGTCCACTACGTCTTCCTCCTCCTCTTCCTTCACTCCGAAACACGAGAGAGCGAGCTGCCAGATGGAGATCCAGGTCTGCAATCTCTCTCTCTCTCTCTCTCTCTCTCTCTCTCTCTCTTTCTCTCTCTCTCTCTTTCTCTCTCCAACTCCTCTCACATTGTCGCTCCTGCGGTCCTTCACAGCGTCCTCCGACGGATCCGCATCCGAGTGACACTGCTTCACATGCTGACGGACCGACTTGCGCACTGAAAGAGAAACGTTGAAAATGAGTTCCCATGTCCACGATTCCGTTTTTTTTAAACTAATAACGATCGATTTGACTATCTATGGATGGTGAGACATCAACGTTTATAATTTTGAAGCGTATGTAGAAACTGACCGTTGGCCTTGAAGGAACAGTGAATGCATCGGAATAGCGAGCGTCCCTCGTAGTGGTAAACAGCCACATGCCTCCGGAGGGCCTTCAGAGAGCCAGAGACAGAGGGAGACGGACAGTCAGGCAGCTGAAAGAAGAGAATGAGAAAGAGAGATGGAGGGAGAGAGGCGAGAGGAGAGGGAGAGAGATGAGAGAGAGAGAGAGATGCCCACCCACCTTGCACTCTGTCTGTTGCGGGAGTGAGAGGGCGAGTTGAACAGCGGCCTCCCGCAGTCGCTGTCTCTCCTCCTCTGCTTCTGTCGAACCATTCTCCACCGGCCTCTCGCGATCACACATCGGCTCCTATGCAATAGTAGTGCAACAACAATGAACGCACTCACCTTGGCGTCCTGTCTCTCTTCCGCGCGCGCTCGCCTCTTATTCACCTCTTCTTTCGGACCTCCTCCTCCCTTTTCCTTCAAACCGGTCATTTCGGAACTCGAGCCCTCTCCCTGAACGATCAATGTGAACATATAAAAACCCAAGTTGAATACACCTTTTCAGTGTGCTTCGCCTTCTTCACGATTTCCTCGCGAATCGGAATCGAGTCGACCCGCTTCCTCTTCTTTTTCTTCTTGTGGTTCGCCTAGAGTGATAGTAAAAAAACAATGCATGAAAGTCAAAAACAATGTATGAAAGTTACATGATCACATCCCACCTCCGCAGTGACGTCATCATCAGCCGTCGCCCGCGCGCACTCGCTCTCCCGCCTTCCTCTTGCGCTCTTCTGCAGATTCACTTTCATCACACAACCCTATCCTAGCCTGTTCACGCAACATACCCGCTCTTCCCCCGCTGTCTTCTCCTTCTCCTCTCCTCCCTGACCGGACTCGAACCCGATACTCGCCCCGTTGCCAGCAGACTGCACCAGCTGAAACGTACACTCCCCAGTCGTACCTGTCTCCTCGTCCACTTACCTGTGCAATGTCCACGTAGACAGCTCTCCAGTCGGCGGTCCGAGAGACGTCGATGGTGGCTTCGTCGCTGTTCTGCCATACACCGCAGCCATGCAGCATCACGAGCTGGCAACATGCCATCCATCGATCGATATCCCCATCACTCACCCCTACTAGCTGCTTGTTGAAGTCGCTTCGGTCGTCGGGAATCGGTAGACGGACGGTCAGAAGACGGGGCGGATCCGCCATTCTAAATGGAACAATAGGATCGGATCAATAAACGAACGCGCGGCCGAGAAGAAATCGATTCCGCGCAAGCCTCAAGCCTGTTATTCTTTCATTTCGCAATCGCTGGTAATGACGTCACTATGATCGCCATATGTGTGAAAAATTGTCACCGAGCAGTGCAAAACATATATAACATAACAAATGATAAAAACGCAGAAAATACACGACAAAAAGAAACTTTGACACGGCACTGCAGCGAAAGTCTATGACGTCACTTTTGTCTTTTGTTTCCCGCCACTTTTCCTGTTACGTTTAGAGTGTGGTGCGTGAAATGGCAAAGAAATTATCAATTTATTTGACGGAAACACATTTATCGATCACTTCCACACTTGATAGGTAACCAAAACAAATAACAACTTCATATTGTAGTTCTGTGATCAGAGAAACATAGAATAGGTGAATAGGGTCAATATCATAAAGCAATCAACAAATAACAGTTCAGAGAATACTTCAACAATGGCAGGTAATAGAAACAACATAACACTTCAAATACTTGTCAGCACACATAGCAAAGTCTCACCACTCCTCTCCTCCTTCATTTTCTCGTTCGTCTCCACTGCTCTCTCCTCCTTTCACTGCTCCGCGGGTCTCTGGCGAGAAAAGCACTGGGCCTCCATGGATGCAATCGACGATAGAGCCTGAATGGAAGAAAATATGTGGGGAAAACGTTTTTGTGAAATGTAACGGCGATCCGAAACGTAACGTGTGATCTGTGGTACATGAGAGTAAGAAGAGAGAGAACAGCCGAGAGTTTGTGTTAGTATTTGTAAACGTTGATAGAAGAGCAGAAAATATAAAGAGACAGAAAGAGAAGGGCAGAAAGTGAGAGGGTGAGAGAAAGAACAGTGAGAGAGAGAGAGAGAAGGAACAGTGAAAGAGAGAGAAAGGACGAAGAGAAGGAGAGAACAGAGTGAGTGAGAGATAGTAGTTTTTGATAAAATCCATATGAATAGTCATAATTCAGCACATATTCAAAATTTCTATGAAATTTAACAAAAGGACATATATTTTATTTAAAAAGTACTTGCGTAAACAAATGAACTTTGTCTTGTCCCAATGCAGCAAAAGCACATGCATAAAGCGTTTACAAATACTAACACAAACCTGCGCATAACGGACAGTGGACACTAACCGATGAAATATAACAATACAAATGAATAACGCCATACGTTCATATTAGAGAGAGAGAGAGAAGACAGAGAGAGAGGAGAGAGAGAGAGAGAGGAAAGAGAGAGGCGCAGGTTTGTGTTAGTATTTGTAAACGCTTTATGCATGTGCTTTTGCTGCATTGGGACAAGACAAAGTTCATTTGTTTACGCAAGTACTTTTTAAATAAAATGAGTCTTGTTTTGAGAACTCGGAGTGAGAGAGGAGGGGGCGGGGCGTAGGGGAGTCTCGTCTCTCTGGCTGTGCCCTGCCACAGGCGGGCGAGACTGCGATGCGAGAACATGCCGCATTGTCGCGGCAGCTTGAGTTGTCTATGCTATTCGGAAAGGGAATAGCACAATAGTGAGCCCGACTGATACCGGTGTGGATAGGAAATAGTAAGTACATCGAAAACTTTTCAAGAATTAGCGAATCTTCTGACCTCTGCAACTCTTCAGTGTTTGAGAAATCAGATAGGAATTTGTGCGCATCGGCTTTCTCTCATTGCGACAAGTAAAATGACGTCTTCAGTTTAAATTTAGATCAATTTGAACGAAATCCCTGTAGCCACTCCGGAATTGGCAGCTCAACTTCCTGCGGCAGACTACTGTAATTTCTCACAGTTCGGAAATCAGTTACGATTTCAGTTGCACTGTCTTCGTCTTGTCGATACGAGTAAATTGACATCTTATTTTTGAAATTTGGAACATTTTAAGCATAACCATTTATCGCCACCCAGGCTAATTTCCAGTTGAACTTGATTGATTGTGCAAATCCGCCTTCCACTCTCTCTTTTATGACCCTCTCACTTGTCTGCCGCACTCTCTATCCACGCCGCTCTCTCACTACCCACGCTCACTCTTGGCACCCATGCGCGTCACGTGAGTACTGTATGATGGCGTGGGTAGTGAACGGATTACATCGGAACCGTATGAAACATGGTATATTCTTGATTCGGAAAACAAGATACAATCGATTATTATAATTCGGATGCTTCATTTTTACATTATATAAAAGTCGAGTGTCGTTTCAGTAGTTGGCCTGAACCGCCATCAGCAAAGAGCCATTTGCGAGTGGAAAAGTGAGAGAGTGTGTATATTGAGAGCAAGCAGAGCAAGCCAAATCGATCACAAGCTCAAATGGGAGTGACTGGATGCGGCGAAGGGTCTTGTTTATCGGGGGACCAATCCGACCAATCATCTATGAAAATCGAATGTGAGAAACTGAGTAATGTACCATAATGTCCAGACTGGTTACAGTATCCTACATCCGTCTGTCTCAAATGTCCGCCGCACTCTCTCTCTCTCTCTCTCTCTCTCTCTCTCTCTCTCGCTCTCTCTCTCTCTCTCACTCACTCTCTCTCACCACCCACGCTCACTCACAACATCCACTGTTTGATGGCGTGGGTAGAGAACGGAATCATATTGTGAACTTCATCGGAACCCTATGAAACATGGTATATTCCTGATTCGGAAAACGAGACACAATCGATTTTAATATCTGTGTTTTATCAAAAGTGCATTCTGACATTTCGAGTGTCTTTTCAGAAGTTGATCCAGTGACACCACCAGTCGCGCAGCAGACTGTAACCGCTGAAGGCAAAGTAGCCATATGCGATTGGATGACAATATGGGGGATTGGATGCTTTAAAGGGGGTTCGTTTTATCGGGGGACCAATCATATATCAATCATATTTGCAATTCAAATAAGAAAATCAGTTTCCACACGTAGCTTACAAACAAAACAGACGAGAGACGAGACGAGAGACGAGAGACGAGAGACGAGAGACGAGAGACGAGAGACGAGAGACGAGAGACGAGAGACGAGAGACGAGAGACGAGAGACGAGAGACGAGAGACGAGAGACGAGAGACGAGAGACGAGAGACGAGAGACGAGAGACGAGAGACGAGAGACGAGAGACGAGAGACGAGAGACGAGAGACGAGAGACGAGAGAGAGGTCGGTGATATGGGTGCGTGAGAAAAGGGAAATGAGGTAAGGGACGTGTTAATTTTGCTAATTCCAACTCAGACGTCGCATAAAGTGATCGTCTGTGCGCGAAAAAAGATTGGGTTGGCATTCCCTCGCTCGAACAACCCGCTGGCCGGTCGCAAATCGTCGCTGTGTAGTGTACGATCTATAATTATTCCCTTTGGATATCCCTCTCTTTCTTTTCTTTCTTTTCGCTGCCACTAGCCACTAGCGCTCTTCGCCAACATACTCTCACCCTACTCCCCCCCCTCTCTCTCTCTCTATTTTTTTCAACGTTGTTCTTTTAGCATGAGCGACTTCATCGCGAGGGTATTCAAGATACCAGAGGAGCAAGAAGACCAGTTCCTCGCGACCACCTGCAAATGCGGTCTGCCGTCTACGCACCTCTGCCGCATGTGTGACTCAACCTGCTGTTTCGAGTGCCGAGACTCTCACTGGACTGTCTGCAGAGCCCAGGTACTGTAGTTACAATATTCATCCTATACGGTAAAGTACCGTATACTAGTAACCCATTTGGGGGTACTGTACTTGAGAATTCTTGTTATTAGTGACTGTTTCGCTTTAGGTTCACTTAATGGAGGCGAGGTCCTACGTGTGTGTCTGTATTCTGCGCGGCAAGTCGGTTGTGTCGCAGTGTTGTGACAAGTTACTGTGTGTCCGTTGCGTTGTCGAGTTCCATCAATCTCATGGTGCCACCCTGCTGACTGTACGAGTACATATCCGGCTTATCTAAACTCGCTCTCATTTAGAACCCGCCGAGGCTCTGGGCAGCGCTACCACGCGAGTCTTTGTCTTCGGTGGCCAACGTTCTTGACGGGCTTTACAAAGACGTGAACGAGCGTCTTCGAGTGGCAAACGACACGATTTCGGATCTGCAGGAAGACGCGATGGAGGACAGGATGAGGGAGGAACAGGCAGAGAAGAACTACCGCGCACAGAAGGACCAGTGGCAGAACGAAAGGGCACTGCTGCTGACGGAAATCGAAGCGATGCGCAACGAGAAGACGCAAATGGAGGCCGAACATGAGATGTTGAGGCAGAATGTACATCTCGCCATCGAGCCTGCAGTCTGCAGTATCGGCGAGGAGGGCGGACAGTCGAATCACAAGCTCCTCAACCACACCGACACCAGCATTGCGTTCAAGGTAAAGAGGGGGGAGGAGAGTGGATAGAGGAATAAATTCTTGAAGGTGCGCTCGTCCCCCAACTCCAACTATTCCGTCAACTTCGAGACCGGCATTCTCAAGGTCGGCGAGCACATCGAGTTTGTCATCACCCGCGTCGTGAGTCTCTCTCTCTCCTCTCTCTCTTTCCCTCTCTCTCTCTCACTCTCATTCTCTCTCTCTCTCTCTCTCTCTCTCTCTCTCTCTCTCTTTCTCTCTCTCTCTCACTCTCATTCTCTCTCTCTCTCACACTCTCTCTCTCTCACTCTCTCTCTCTCTCTCTCTCACTATCACTCTCTCTCTCTCTCTAACCTATCGCACCTAGGCTGGCAAGCCTCGCGGCGACTTCCTTCGTATCCGATTCGTTCTGATTACACTGGCGGACGGGGAGCCCTACGACCCTCTCAAGTACTTTGACGACTCTGCGCCGACCGGAGACGCCGGAGAGATGATCATCAAACTTCATTATTCTTGAACACTCGGCCTACGTCGATTCCACTTAAATACTTACATGTGTCCTTATCCTTACATTGTGACTCGAGTCGCATTATACTGTCAAATGTATGAATCTGATCGGAAGTCCCAACAAGTTGTATTACTAAACATCTTCGAAAAATTTTCTTAATAAATACAATTCGATCACCTTGTTTACGATGGAAGGCGATTTTTTCCAGAAAACAAATTAGCGAAAATCAGCGTGCACAGTCTGAGCGGAGGAGTCAAATGAGGTAATTGACACGCGCACCGGCAGCGAGCTCGGGCATGGAGTGACCCTTTTAGGTGCTGCTCCCGGAGCCGATGCAGTGGAGTCTGCTGCTGGGAGCCTGCTGCCGTAGAGATGCCGATCCGGATCCGCTGCCGAGGAGCCGCTGAAGCAGCCGCTAAGAGAGTTGCTGTGCCGTGGAGGAGCTGCTGCCGTGAAGCTGCCCGGGCCTGTGCCGTGCTGTGCTGAGAGATGTGGCGATGCCATCTCTACCTGCATGGAGGAGAGGTGGGGAGGGAGGAATACGGTAGGATTCAGTAGTTGCTACCACAGTAGACACGATTGATACGGGGGTGGGAATGATTGGGACACGGCGCTCGTTGGCGAGCGCCGTGTGTCCTCACCCTCTCTTTCTCCCGTTTCGTTCGATTTTGCCTCTATTTCCCCGTCTCTCTCTCTCTCTCTCTCTCTCTCTCTATCTCTCTCCCACCCTCCCTCTCTGTGTCTGTTAACAACCAGATTCATCTCGGGACTCATATGACAAGGCACTGTGGTTACTGTAGGATACTGTATGTACCGTACTACAAATTTTCGTACTTCAGCTTGATGGAGGTTCTCGTGCGGTGGCCGCTTCAGGATCTCTCTCTCTCTCTCTCTCTCTCTCTCTCTCTCTGACTCACCCTCACTCTCGACCGATGGCAAGACGCGCCATGAACAATGAAACAAACAGACACTCCAATCCTGATAAATGGTATTTGTTCTCATGTTGTTATGATATTAATTGACGCAAAACATAACCAAGTATTTGATGGTTTGGATAAGTAGTTAGGAATATGGTACACTGAACTTGGTTTATTGTTGCATGGAATTCATAGGCTGTTTTTCTGATTGCTTGTGAGAGTTTTGGGTGGAAACTTGCTGGAATTGTGAAAAAGGAACTTAGGTTACTGTACTGTCAATTAATTATACTATAGATTTATTGCGAAAAGAAATAACTAAGTATTGCTGTTTTACGTTGGATACGTTTCACACATCTAATAATTCTACACATGACTATGGCTTGGTTTCTGCTACTCAAATCAATACTGTAATTTACTCAAAACTTGGCATACGAGATACGATACTATGGAAAATATAGCAACATTAAAAAAATAGAGAAACTCGATCCGCCATGCTGAGCCAACATGTCTTGTAAGAATAGCATCGGTTGGTGTCAGTAGTATCTTCACGATTATTCGGGCGAAAAATCATATTTAGTTGCCATGGCAACCAAATACGATTATTCGGGCGAAAAATCATATTTAGTTGTCATGGCAACTAAATATGATTTTGCTATGGCAACCGAAAATCAATACGAGCCAGCGTGGATCGATAATTTCAATCGATACGACCCGCCGCGGATCGATAATTCAATCGATAGCTTGCCGCGCCGCGCCGCCGCAGCCGCCGCCACCCGAGTGTGTGCTAATGAGTACGCCCACGATGCGTGTGCTGATCATCTACCACCACACGCTCAACAAGTACGTGTTGCGAAACACGCTAACGAAATCAGAGTGTGATGAAATGATAATTCGAGGGACCAACCAATAAATAATTTGAGGGACCAACCAATAGTTCGGTTAATTGTCATAGTTCTTTTTACTGTTTCAAGTAATGACACTATGAAATCGATAGCATGTCGCGCCGCTGCGCCGCCCAACCACCTTGCTGTATCTAGTCATGCGCGTTGATGAGCATACACCCACTGCGTGCCACGTGTGCTGATCATCTACTGCCCACCAAGTACGAGTTAAGAAACATGTTAAAATTATGAAGGGCTGATGAAAACGAAAAGAGAGTGTGATGAAATGTGACTGAAAAAATCTTCTAATTCGAGGGACCAATTTATTGTTATTTGTTTTCGCCCGTTCCTATTTCGAGGTTATACGGTATGTTATCACTCACAAACTCCCTTTCGCTCCTCCTCCACCAGTCTCTGATTCCCTGTAAGTATAATGATAGAGTAGCGTAATTACGTCATTCGTCCATTCACACCCATCATGAGTGGTCGCATTATTCGACACATCAATTTTCTTCGCCGCGTGCAGAAGAATGGTTCTTTGATCAAAACCGCTTCTAATGGAGAGATTGGAATTTTCATTGAACTTGTTTATAACCTCATTCATAATCGACTAAAGGTGGATGCCGTGAGGAAGAAGATATTCAAGAGACATATGGAAACACTAGTTGTTCTTTCTCAGATACGCCAATGTGAAAAAGCGAGAGAGGCTCTTTTGACGGATGGAAAGATGCTTGTCAAACCTCTCGCAGAGGCCGCAGTCATGGCAGTACGAGAACCGATATAGTCACTGCAATTGAGCCGATCATTATAACTTTTGTCATTTTCTTGTGCGGTTGTTAAAAAATGAATAAATGTCCATGTCACAACTATAGCTCAATTGCCAGCGATGTCTCAACAAGAGGCAACGCGTTGTATAATAATAGATTGACTGAAGCACAAAAGTTTGCATGTTATGCTGATCATATTGCGCGTTCTATAGATTTGAATCAGCAAATTTGGTGGGATAAAAGTGCTCATGCAAATAGTGGAATGGTTTTTGATTGTTACTGTAAGAGTAAGACGGTACCACCGCCCGCAATGTCATCACCGCGCCAACCCATATTTCAATCCGTCGGCCGGAATGATAAGGTGCCAGAAGACAAAATCCTTCATAGTGAATCAGAGGAATCTGGCAAAGATGATTCAAACAAAGTGTTTGAAAAGGAAGCGGACCAAGCGGACCATGCGTCTACACTCCGAGCTCGGAAACGTCTGAGGACTGAAGAGAACGATGAGGAAGGAGATAAGAAGAAGATAAAGCTACAAAACGGCAGCGGATATGACAGACTACGAATTCGTTTGTGGAAAACAGCAATTTAAACGTCTTACCAGCTGATTATGTGTGCATGTAATGGCCCCGCGTCTGAGTGAGAGTGAGGGCGTGCCGCAGTCGCGCTCTGCTCACCTGCTAATTAGCTCATTGCTCTGTGAGCAGACGAGGATTACGGTAATGTGCTGATCAATGCATAAAGATGTATCATAACACAAGTGTTCAACAGTGGTGGCTTTTGACACAATAAAATTCTGTAGAGTTAAATTCCCATAATTTGTAAAATAAACACATGCCTATGAGTGGCAGAAAGACGCGTGTGGACGTGTCTGACTAAAACTTCACTCTGACCACTTTTAAATATGCAATGGTAGTTGATTAGAAATTTATTGACAAGTGCGCTGATCGCACATTTCGATACGGAATGTGGGGATTTCGTTCATAGACAATAATGATCGAAAGCGGTTTTACATAAGAACAGATGGCTGATTAGAGGCGATAGAGGATGAAATGTGACCTCACCTGCCCTCGATTGCCTGCTCTCAAACCATTTCTGTCACATTCACCACAGAGGGGGACTGAAAACATAACCAACAATCGTGTTTTAGGATTCGTGAGTTAATGATATGCATATATCTGAAATCTCCATGAAAAATCTCCATGACAGTGTACAAAGAACAAATCAGCACACTAAATGTATGTGCTGATTAGTGATCAGCACATAGAATATCGTGCTCATTACTGAGTTGACATCACATCAGCTCACGGAATGATGTGCTGAACGTAGATCAGCTCATGTTTCCATGTGCAGATCTAAGCCCGAGTATCTTACTGAGTGATGGCACGCCATGTAATAAGCTATGTCCTATGTTGCCTAGTTATGTACAGTCGAAAGACATGGTATTCCTGTGTTCCAGTCTCCTCTCGCACCATGTATTCATTTTTTATGGTTTGGTTTGGGCTTCGCGTAAAGATATAGTTCTATGCTCGCAATTAGTTGCGCGAGGTAGGGTAAACCAACGAAAAACGGAGAGTCAGTTGGCGGCAATAGCGCGCAAATCAAAAGAGACAGACGGTTATGGCACCGTATTTCGAACTGCTAGGTAGATCAGAAACTATCGCTCTGGCGCATACTAAATATAGTGCGATCGAATACAAGTAATACGTTAAAAAGTGCTATATAAATGAATTTTTGCTTGTTAAAGATGCTATTCACGTTCTGCATACTGTTGTTACATATGAACTATGTACCCTATTAATCAACAAAAAAAGAGTATGTGAAACGATCGCTGTCAACTCATCAAAGTGCAGAGCTTTCTCATACGTGTGAGCAACGTAGTGATTCTGGTTACGGCACATAACTGACAACTAATCGTCTCTCATCGTCAGCTTTCTTCTTTTCACTTCGCACACAGAAAAAAGTTCGAGAGGCGAGAGATAATATGACTTTTTCAAGCATACATTCACACATATATGCAGTCAACAAAATTAATATATAGATTATAGAAAATGAGTGGAAGGAAGGCGCGTGTGAACGTGCCTGACTGGAATCTACTTCACCGTGAGTAGTGAATCAGAAAGTATGTGCTGATTACGGATCAGCACACTGAACACTGTGCTGAACAGTGTGCTGATAGCACATCAGCTCATAGAATAGGATATTGAAGGGTTAGAATCGCACGCTTCTGACACATTATTACAGAAAGGTTCATGTCAGGCACGTCCACACGCGCCTAACTCTCACCTTGAACATTATGTGTGCATGTACTATTCATGTATATTCTCTAATTTGACCACTTTTATCTGGGATTTTGCCCGTATTCAACTACTAAATCGCAACTCACACATGTCACATAGCAAACAATTGCACTATTTTGATGTATATAGCAGGACACTGTTTGTGTAGAAGATGACAGATTTAGGGCAACTTTATGCAGCAGTTTGATTATTGATATTATTCTGCGGTAATCACACTACTTTTAGAACGAGTTTGGTCTGTTGTAGACACCTTTTTTATTGCTGCATAGAAAGAACATAGAAAGAAAATACGTTCAGCGCAATGATGTCTTCATTCATTAACATACAAACTTCAAGAGAGGTCGCACTAATCTTGGACAAGTTTATTGTCTGTCTAACTACTATTATCTTAAAATGGATTCAAGAACTCTAAATAATTTCGGCCGAAACGTCATAGACAGCTCGTTTCTGGGAGTGTTCCCTGCTGATAGGCTACCTAGGACTGTTCCACGAACTTTTTCACTGATTGTGAACGATTCCATTCACACCTCGGAAGGCACTCATTGGTTTGCAATAAGAGGAGATGGATCCACTGCGTACTTCTTCGATTCTTTCGGTCGCAAACCTGTAAACGCATATATTTGTCATTTCATGCGTCATTTTCACATTGTGAAATATAACGCTGTTCAGAACCAGTCAAAGAGAGAAGTTAGCTGCGGCGGCCATTGTCTATTCGTGCTGCATTGCATGTATCTCGGAATGTCTTTCGATCACATAATAGACTATTAGGGGCGGCGCGCCAGCGCCGCCCGTTTGTTATGATCTGTGGCGCGCGCAGCGCGCCACTCCCAATCCACACGCTATTTGGCTATCATAATACAATATACTTCATTAGAGTGTGTTATGTGTTAGGGTATCATTTTGTAAGACCTATGAGTATGATTTGTTGAATAAATATCGGTTGCGGCGCCCAGAACAGCCTCTCTCTCGCTCTCTCCCGCTTTGCCACTAAACGTGTTTACGACGGCGGCGGCGGCGGCGACGACGGTGTGCATCACGTAAGCTCCGCCCACTGCACTCTGCGCTTATTGGTCTCTCGGCCTCTTGCCGGTGAAAACTGATTGGCCGACCGCATGCCCCGCCCTTCGCTCACCCACTCTCGTGTCGGATCGATCGCGCGCCGTCTCTGGCGTCTCTTGCGAGCGCACACTCTCTGCGCACTCTCTCATGTCCACTGGCGAGTGACTGGGCAGCCGGCCTGTTATCTGATCGAACGATCTCGGCGAGAGAGAGTGTGAGAGTGAGAGAGCGCATGTTCTCTTACCGACTTGCCGGTTAGAAAACGTGCGAATTGCATAAAGCAGGCCGGATGACGCTGTTTTGTTCTCTGTGCAACTCCTCAGTTCGAACAGTAATTATCTTTCAAAAGTACTTCCAAGTAAAAGTAGTTGGTTTGTACTGTTGTCTCAGTTGAGCAAAAGGACTGACATGTTTTCAATGGAGACATGTGCCAACAGGCTCTCTCTCTCTCATACCAGTGCAAAGCGGCCATATTATAATGAACGCGTTTACAAAGTTATGCAGTTATTATCTAAAAACACAACTTCTGTTGTAACATAACACGTCGAATAATGCTGAGAGCCTGTTTGCACATGTCTCCATTGAAAACATGTCAGTCCTTTTGCTCAACTGAGACAACAGTACAAACCAACTACTTTTACTTGGAAGTACTTTTGAAAGATAATATCTGTCCTTTTCTTAAGTTTTGTTTCACAAAATTATATTTTCATACACGTTCGCGATTCGCTGCGAGGATACCGACGCGCACCCGCTATTCGCCTCTCTCTCTCACTCACACACAGAGGGGGCGGGGCGAAAGCGATTGTCCGACGCCCGCCCGCCCGCCCGACACCAATCTCAATCCGCACTCGAATGCGGACTCTCCGTATCTCGCTTCAAATTCAATCAAACTCAATACAACTTTCTATAACTCTATCGAATAGAGATGTGAATGCAATGTAACAGTGGAAATCACTTCAAAATGAGGAAAAGTGCTTCATCCGGGAAAAGTCGTTTTTGAGCATTCTAGCGCGCGGGGACATCCAGTACAAACGAGAGGGCGCTGGCGCGCCCTCTCTAATACCAGAAACACAGGAAAATAACCGTATAAGAAAGCTAGCTGAGTTCAGTTCAACGCACCCAGTCCGGCTATTCATGACCGAAGGTTCATTAGCTCAAAATCTGAAGATTGTCTTTCTGTGTCTAGAGAGAACAGTGAGGGTAGAAAAAGAGAGTGTTCAAGCGGAGAATAAAACACAATATGCTCTGAGAGAGAGAACGAGAGAGAGAAAGAAAAAGTGATAGAGAGGGGAGATAAAGAGGAGAGAGAAAGAGATTGAGAAAGAGAGAGATAGAAAAGGGAGAGAGAGAGAGAGAGAGAGAAAGAGAAGGAGAAGGAGAGATAATGAGAGTTAGGGAGTGATAGAGAGAGGAAAGAAAAAGAGAAGGGCGAGTGATAGAGAAAGAGAGAGAAAGAGAGAGGGGGGGGAAAGAGTGAGAGAGAGGGCTATTAGATAAGCGAAATAGAGCGCATCAATCGTCAATGAGCGATCCGACCAGGCTGTTCGTTTCCTGATTCTGACTACGTTTTCGAAGACTCTCTAGTTTGGATACGTCAGTGTACTAGTTTTCGAAGATTTTCAAGTTACTGACGTGACTGTTATCAGTGACTGTTACTATGTCTGTGTATTTGTGAATTGTTAATTGTGAGTATTGTAAATTGTAAGTTATTTGTATCTTTATAGCATGATATTCTGACTAGTGAGTTTGTAATATGTATTTTCGTTATCTAATGTACAAAATTTCTTCGAAATTTGAGAAAAGGACATCCATTCTCTTTCGAAAAGTACAGGAGTAAAAAGGAGTGGTTTGTTTTGATCTAATTCAACAAAAGCACATGCATATTTTTTTCTTCGCAGCTGACTAAAATTTCAAAACAAACCTGCTCTTTCTAATCGATGAAAAAAGCGAACATATGTAATTGTAATATGTACTATAATAATTTAAAATAAAAGACCTTTTTGTTGTTAAATTTTTATGCATTTGCATGCGTATATCTGATCAAAAATCACACATTTCATAGTTATGAAACATTTCATAGTACATCGTTTGAAAGAGCAGGTTTGTTTTGAAATTTTAGTCAGCTGCGAAGAAAAAAATATGCATGTGCTTTTGTTGAATTAGATCAAAACAAACCACTCCTTTTTACTCCTGTACTTTTCGAAAGAGAATTTTGCTTCAATCAAAAATGACGATCGTGTTATAAGACTTTACCTAAAGAACACATTTGATTAGACTCTGATGAGTATTTGAATGAACCTTTTGATGGTTTAACTAACAATGAGCACATGAACCCCGCCCACCCAAACACTCATGTGACCTCCATTCCGATTACATGCAGTGTGCGTGAGATTCCCTTTACTATTTTTCCATGGGTGAGCGCTCGAATGCAAACGAATCAGATTCCACCAAATCGGTAAATTTTAATCACCATAAAATAATTATTTGTATCGTTAGGTGATAAATGCCCAGCAGTTCAAAACCCTCCGCACTATTTGTGATCTACTTGACCGTGCCGAACGCATGTATGATGGAGTCGATTTAAATGAAATGAGGTGTATTGTTTAATTTTATTCTTTTTCTAAAACATTATAGCATATTTTTAGCGAACTGATATTTCCGCTCGATTCTGAAGTAAAACTTCAAAATAATATTTACACATTCGTTCAACCTAGAACTTACGGCCATTTATTTTCATTTCTCAAACTTTCAAAAGAACCATTATCATATGTAGTACACCAGATTGTTCACTTGGTTTCGTTCTGTCACAAGATTGGGATCGTGTTGCTAAATTGTCCACTGAGTCGATTTGTTTTTATTGACAAACAACAAACCACACTTCGAATAAACGACATGTTCGACACTATACCATATGATATGTTTACAATGATGTGTTGACGCAAGTCTTCAACTACCCCGCATATGTACCACCAGACACCAGAGGTGAGAAATCATTAAAAAAAGTATGTACTGTTAGTGCAATTTCAGGCTTTTTCTGATAAGCCACTGGTATATTCTGGACGGGCAGCCGATATGTGGGGTCTCAGGATAGTTTTATACATTCTTCTCGTGGGAGAATACCCGTTTCAACACTCCACTCGTGTGGGTTTATTCACTAGAATCAAACGAGTTGACTATTCATTTCGCGTGCGCGCTCCTGGTCCTTCCCTTCATCGTCTCGATCACGCGCTCCTTCTCCTCGACAATATGGCGGTGCGTCGAGCTGCAAGAGAAGAGGATAGACAAGGTAAAGAAAGAGAAGAGGAGAGAGAGAGAGAGAGAGAGAGAGAGAGAGAGAGGAATATAAACTCACAAGAGCCAGGCAGACAGGGTGGTGTTCGCACCCCTGTGACGGAACCAGAGGGTTCCCGCCTTCACATCCGACCGCTCTCCAAGCAAATCCCCCTGATAGCGAGGCTGGCCTGAAATTATTGCATTAGAAGACGAGTAATGAGTGGGCAGTAGAAAGAGAGTAGTAAACTTAATTACCTCGCTGGCCATCGTAAACGGTGAACACTGGAATCCCCTCCATCACGAACTCGTTGTCCTTGAGGGTGCTGAGTGCCACAAACATCTGAAGAGTGCAAATTATACTCGTGAGAGAAGAAAAAAACACTGCGAGATTTATGTATAAAACAAGAAATGAATGTGAGTTGTATTCGCCAGTCTAATCGAACATATATATATAACGTCTGCAACGTGGGCGGGGCTTCGGGATACTGTAGGGTGCTGATTGGGCAACACCGCAGGCTGTATCACAAAGCTTCTGCTAATTCTAAAATCTTCTCACGTATTGTCTATCCTGGTCCGTTCACATATCCCGGATGTCTAGACTTCGCCTCAGGCATTGCCCCAGTATCACAAAGCTTTTGCTAATTCTAAAATCTTCTCACGTATTGTCTATCCTAGTAGTTGTAGTCTGACCAGACCCCGTTTTTTATCGATTAAAAAACGCCCCTTTTGGAATCCCGCCCCTTTTGGGAACCAGTCTCTTTTGGAACCCCTCCAAAACGCCTCCCCTTTCATTACGAATGCCTATTAGACGTTTTCCAGCCCACCTCTCATATCGTAATCCATCGCGCGCGCTACAGTGAGAGTGAATCGACGTACCATTGACACTAGGGGTTATAAATAGCCTACGGTATAAAGGGGTTTGATTTCAGAAGAACTAATCAACTCATCAAGCAAATCGATTGCACGCCTACTTTTTGAGATACAGCCATAAGATTGCGCGCTGAGATCAAAACTGAAATCATCTCATAACTCTGTTAGAAATCAACTTTTTCTCCAAAAATTAACGAAAAATGTAAAATTATCTTCTCGAAACACTTTGAAGAAACTGATGTGTGAATGGCAAATCGATTGCACGCCTTCTTTTTTGAGATACAGCCATAAGATTGCGCGCTGAGATCAAAACTGAAATCATCTCATAACTCTGTTAGAAATCATTTTTCAAAACTCCCTCTATTCGATAATTTCACAACCGCACTCAGCCGCTCTACCTTATCGATCCAGGAAGAAATAGTGAGAGGGAGAGGAAGGATGAGAGAGAGAGATGGTGAAAGAGAGACAGAACGATAGAGAGAGAGAGAGAGAGAGAGAGAGAGAGAGAGAGAGATGGTATGTGGGTGTGTGAGATAGAGAAAGAGAGGAAATGGAGAGCAATGGTTTAGAAACTCGCCCACATTTTGCAACACTCCCTCTATTCGATAATTTCACAACCGCACTCAGCCGCTCGATAATTTCACAACCGCACTCAGCCGCTCTACCTTATCGATCCAGGAAGAAATAGTGAGAGGGAGAGGAAGGATGAGAGAGAGAGATGGTGAAAGAGAGACAGAACGATAGAGAGAGAGAGAGAGAGAGAGAGAGAGAGAGATGGTATGTGTGGGAGAGAGATAGAGAAAGAGAGGAGATGGAGAGCAATGGTTTCGAAACTCGCCAACATTTTGCAACACTCCCTCTATTCGATAATTTTACAACCGCACTCAGCCGCTCTACCTTTTCGATCCAGGGAGAAACAGTGAGAGGGAGAGGAAGGATGAGTAAGAGAAAGAGTTAGAGAGAGAGAGAGATGGTGAAAGAGAGACAGAGCGATAGAGAGAGATGGCGAGAGAGAGAGAGAAAAAGAGAGATGGTATGTGTGTGTGTGAGAGATGAAGCGGGGCGGAAGAAAATTAGTGGTAAGCAAAGAAACATTCTACCAATGTGAAGGTGATTGACGGCTCACGCAGTCTCGCAATCCGATCCCACTTCTGATCATATTCCATCACCTTCTTTACCAGTTGATAATTTTGTCAAATCACGTGCTGCACATGATAGCGAGAAGAAAAATGAGAATTAGGATGAGCTGCTCTTCAAAAAATAGATGCCCGAACACTATGAATTTGATAGGGTAACTTTAACAAACTGTTTCAAGAAGAAAATGTTTCATTCTCTGTGCACTTTTGAAAAAAAAGAGTTAGTTTTGAACAGCCCGCAAAGAAACATTCTGCCAATGTGAAGGTGATTGACGGCTCTCGCACTCTCGCAATCCGATCCCACTTCTGATCAGATTCCATCACCTTCTTTACCAGTTGATAATTTTGACAAATCATGTGCTGCACATGATAGTGAGAAGAAAAATGAGAATTTAGATGAGCTGCTCTTCAAAAAATAGATGCCCGAACACTATGAATTTGGTAGGGTACCTTTAACCTTTAAAGGAATGTACCACTCTAAATTTAATCTCTCGGATTCGCTTCAAACTCATATGGTATGTATTTCGAGATGTTAGGACTCTGAAATTTCATTTGTGATTAAAAAAAAATCAATATATCTATTAGTTTGAATTTTCACTGTACCACGCGCCTATTGACGTTTGCACATCTACGTTTAGCGCGCCCGGGTAAAACGAGAATCGCATTAAAGAATCAACATTTAAATTACGCATAATAAGTATTACTACACAACTGAATAACATAAAATACCCGATACCGAACATATTACAACAATTCGTCAGAAAATAATACATTTGATCGCGGCAAACAATGCGTAACTGACACTGCGTAACTGTGAAACAGATTTATCTCCAACTTGCAATTTTGAACAGTTACAAAAACGAATGCAACTACACAACGACATAAACAATCGAGAATACCAACTATAGAATCACATACTAACAGTGTCACACCTTCTAAGTTTTTCTTCGGCAGCATCATGCCGTTGAACGGCTTGGTCTTGGGGTCGGCGGTGCCGTCACTCTCGCCTCCCGCGCCCGTCCGAGCATCGCACGTGCTCTAAACCAATTATTCGGTGTTACAGTGAAGTATGGATACATAAAGGACCACTTTTATGAAACAAACAAAATTGAAAACATGGAATAACTCACATCAAAAACTAATCGCATCGGCCGCTCCTCGCACTCCGCTTCGCGAGCACGTTGCCTTCTACTACATACATCAACTGTATCGACATAGTCCCACCAAAAATTCTATCATTATAAATGCAACACGCAAATAGCAGAGAATGGTTCGTTTTGAGATGCGAGGCGCAGCGCGAGAACATCAACACAACACCACGCAACATCAACATGATTTGAAACATTATCGACTATCACATATACATGTATATATTGTTATAGTAAAGAGCCAAAAACAAAACATTCAGTATTACGAAAAAAGGAACAAACGAAAAAAACAGAAATCAGCTGTGTCGATAAAGTTGCCCCAGCGAGAATCGTTTGACCCGGTCGCAATGCCCGTACAAAAGTGACGTCATGGGTCAGATTTGTTAAAAAGACGTTCACAAGATTGCAGTTTCTCACTATCCTTGGGATTGATCCGAATTTCTCACTACTAATAAATTTCACGTTGCGATAAATTTTCAAGGTGCTGCGTTCATTTTCAGCATGAGTGTTATTAGTGAAAAATGAACATATTTCCATATACTATCACGTGGTGGTCTTAGTTTATGCACGAAATTTAGAGTGGTATACTCCTTTAACAAACTGTTTCAAGAAGAAAATGTTTCATTCTCTATGCACTTTTGAAAAAAAAACATTGTCCATGGAATGACTATTACTAAGCATTTTTATGAATTATAAACAGTAACCAGCGCAAACATTACTGGTCTTTGACTGTATTTGTTCAGCCACCAAAATCCGTATTGTTGGATCTCGCAGTAGGCGTTACTGTACTTTACCGTAACTAACCGTAAATTGCATTACCATGTGTTACCTAATTCGAAACGAAAATTCTGGCTGTTTTTTTGAGGTACACTATAGTAAACTCGACTATGAATCTCGGAAAATTGTTTCAATTCTGATATTCGAGAAGGTCCGCCGAGCGAATCAAGGTAGTACATTGTCTTTCCTTCGACCTACAATCCAATCCAATGCTCTCCTGGCTCATACTGCTTTTAATTATTAACACTACATGAAAATCGAGTATGCGGTATAGGAAGCGGAGACGTATTCAAATAAAAAACAATTAGAAAATGCGATGAAATTTGAGATTTCCAAATTACGCACTCCTCATTTTGACGCGAGTTCATGGTAAATAAAATATTTACAAACTTAAGGTGTCATACAGAACTTCAAGAACTCGTGGACAAACGAAAGCGTGACAGCGATAAGATCAGGTATACTGAAAACATGAGATTAATTTAAAAAAAACAAAACGGTTTAATTTAGACGTAATTGTTCCAGTATTTGGAATAGTAACCGAAAAATTGAGTTTTAGAATAAATAAACATCGGTGCGCAGTTTTAGTAAACGTATAATAGCAACGAAGGCATCCACAGAAAAAAGAACTGCCCCAAGTGAGAAAGAGGAAGTGGTCCGTTAACCACACGATGCAGAAGGAAGTGTCATTACACATAGGGACCTCTCCAACCCTAACGTGTCGCATCTCCGTATCATTTCAACGAGGGTTTTATAATTCCTTTTCTGTTTTGGCACTTATTTTTGCGCGGTATATGATCATGTTTCATATTTGATGACCAACTCGGAGTCTATTTCTCATCAAACTACAAGCGACAAGATCGATGCTTTACTTGAGGGAAGTACGCAACAGAATTACGCACTTTTTAATAGAAGTACTCACTTTTTTAATAGATGTACGCACTTTTTTTACAGAAGTACTCACTTTTTATGAGAATTACGCACTTTTTAATAGATGTACGCACTTTTTTAACAGAATTACTCACTTTTTTAATAGATGTACGCACTTTTTTAATAGAAGTACGCACTTTTTTAACAGAATTACTCACTTTTTTAACAGATGTACGCACTTTTTTAACAGAAGTACGCACTTTTTAACAGAATTACGCACTTTTTTAATAGAAGTAAGCACTTTTTTAACAGAATTACTCACTTTTTTAACAGATGTACGCACTTTTTTAACAGAAGTACGCACTTTTGTGCTTACTTCTATTAAAAGTGCTTACTTCTATTAAAAAAGTGCGTAATTCTGTTAAAAAGTGCGTACTTCTGTTAAAAAAGTGCGTACATCTGTTAAAAAAGTGAGTAATTCTGTTAAAAAAGTGCTTACTTCTATTAAAAAAGTGCGTAATTCTGTTAAAAAGTGCGTACTTCTGTTAAAAAAGTGCGTACATCTGTTAAAAAAGTGAGTAATTCTGTTAAAAAAGTGCGTACTTCTATTAAAAAAGTGCGTACATCTATTAAAAAAGTGAGTACTTCTGTAAAAAAAGTGCGTACATCTATTAAAAAGTGCGTAATTCTCATAAAAAGTGAGTACTTCTGTAAAAAAAAAGTGCGTACATCTATTAAAAAAGTGAGTACTTCTATTAAAAAGTGCGTAATTCTGTTGCGTACTTCCCTCAAGTAAAGCATCGATCTTGTCGCTTGTAGTTTGATGAGAAATAGACTCCGAGTTGGTCATCAAATATGAAACATGATCATATACCGCGCAAAAATAAGTGCCAAAACAGAAAAGGAATTATAAAACCCTCGTTGAAATGATACGGAGATGCGACACGTTAGGGTTGGAGAGGTCCCTATGTGTAATGACACTTCCTTCTGCATCGTGTGGTTAACGGACCACTTCCTCTTTCTCACTTGGGGCAGTTCTTTTTTCTGTGGATGCCTTCGTTGCTATTATACGTTTACTAAAACTGCGCACCGATGTTTATTTATTCTAAAACTCAATTTTTCGGTTACTATTCCAAATACTGGAACAATTACGTCTAAATTAAACCGTTTTGTTTTTTTAAATTAATCTCATGTTTTCAGTATACCTGATCTTATCGCTGTCACGCTTTCGTTTGTCCACGAGTTCTTGAAGTTCTGTATGACACCTTAAGTTTGTAAATATTTTATTTACCATGAACTCGCGTCAAAATGAGGAGTGCGTAATTTGGAAATCTCAAATTTCATCGCATTTTCTAATTGTTTTTTTATTTGAATACGTCTCCGCTTCCTATACCGCATACTCGATTTTCATGTAGTGTTAATAATTAAAAGCAGTATGAGCCAGGAGAGCATTGGATTGGATTGTAGGTCGAAGGAAAGACAATGTACTACCTTGATTCGCTCGGCGGACCTTCTCGAATATCAGAATTGAAACAATTTTCCGAGATTCATAGTCGAGTTTACTATAGTGTACCTCAAAAAAACAGCCAGAATTTTCGTTTCGAATTAGGTAACACATGGTAATGCAATTTACGGTTAGTTACGGTAAAGTACAGTAACGCCTACTGCGAGATCCAACAATACGGATTTTGGTGGCTGAACAAATACAGTCAAAGACCAGTAATGTTTGCGCTGGTTACTGTTTATAATTCATAAAAATGCTTAGTAATAGTCATTCTATGGACAATGTTTTTTTTTCAAAAGTGCATAGAGAATGAAACATTTTCTTCTTGAAACAGTTTGTTAAAGGAGTATACCACTCTAAATTTCGTGCATAAACTAAGACCACCACGTGATAGTATATGGAAATATGTTCATTTTTCACTAATAACACTCATGCTGAAAATGAACGCAGCACCTTGAAAATTTATCGCAACGTGAAATTTATTAGTAGTGAGAAATTCGGATCAATCCCAAGGATAGTGAGAAACTGCAATCTTGTGAACGTCTTTTTAACAAATCTGACCCATGACGTCACTTTTGTACGGGCATTGCGACCGGGTCAAACGATTCTCGCTGGGGCAACTTTATCGACACAGCTGATTTCTGTTTTTTTCGTTTGTTCCTTTTTTCGTAATACTGAATGTTTTGTTTTTGGCTCTTTACTATAACAATATATACATGTATATGTGATAGTCGATAATGTTTCAAATCATGTTGATGTTGCGTGGTGTTGTGTTGATGTTCTCGCGCTGCGCCTCGCATCTCAAAACGAACCATTCTCTGCTATTTGCGTGTTGCATTTATAATGATAGAATTTTTGGTGGGACTATGTCGATACAGTTGATGTATGTAGTAGAAGGCAACGTGCTCGCGAAGCGGAGTGCGAGGAGCGGCCGATGCGATTAGTTTTTGATGTGAGTTATTCCATGTTTTCAATTTTGTTTGTTTCATAAAAGTGGTCCTTTATGTATCCATACTTCACTGTAACACCGAATAATTGGTTTAGAGCACGTGCGATGCTCGGACGGGCGCGGGAGGCGAGAGTGACGGCACCGCCGACCCCAAGACCAAGCCGTTCAACGGCATGATGCTGCCGAAGAAAAACTTAGAAGGTGTGACACTGTTAGTATGTGATTCTATAGTTGGTATTCTCGATTGTTTATGTCGTTGTGTAGTTGCATTCGTTTTTGTAACTGTTCAAAATTGCAAGTTGGAGATAAATCTGTTTCACAGTTACGCAGTGTCAGTTACGCATTGTTTGCCGCGATCAAATGTATTATTTTCTGACGAATTGTTGTAATATGTTCGGTATCGGGTATTTTATGTTATTCAGTTGTGTAGTAATACTTATTATGCGTAATTTAAATGTTGATTCTTTAATGCGATTCTCGTTTTACCCGGGCGCGCTAAACGTAGATGTGCAAACGTCAATAGGCGCGTGGTACAGTGAAAATTCAAACTAATAGATATATTGATTTTTTTTTAATCACAAATGAAATTTCAGAGTCCTAACATCTCGAAATACATACCATATGAGTTTGAAGCGAATCCGAGAGATTAAATTTAGAGTGGTACATTCCTTTAAAGGTTAAAGGTACCCTACCAAATTCATAGTGTTCGGGCATCTATTTTTTGAAGAGCAGCTCATCTAAATTCTCATTTTTCTTCTCACTATCATGTGCAGCACATGATTTGTCAAAATTATCAACTGGTAAAGAAGGTGATGGAATCTGATCAGAAGTGGGATCGGATTGCGAGAGTGCGAGAGCCGTCAATCACCTTCACATTGGCAGAATGTTTCTTTGCGGGCTGTTCAAAACTAACTCTTTTTTTTCAAAAGTGCACAGAGAATGAAACATTTTCTTCTTGAAACAGTTTGTTAAAGTTACCCTATCAAATTCATAGTGTTCGGGCATCTATTTTTTGAAGAGCAGCTCATCCTAATTCTCATTTTTCTTCTCGCTATCATGTGCAGCACGTGATTTGACAAAATTATCAACTGGTAAAGAAGGTGATGGAATATGATCAGAAGTGGGATCGGATTGCGAGACTGCGTGAGCCGTCAATCACCTTCACATTGGTAGAATGTTTCTTTGCTTACCACTAATTTTCTTCCGCCCCGCTTCATCTCTCACACACACACATACCATCTCTCTTTTTCTCTCTCTCTCTCGCCATCTCTCTCTATCGCTCTGTCTCTCTTTCACCATCTCTCTCTCTCTCTCTAACTCTTTCTCTTACTCATCCTTCCTCTCCCTCTCACTGTTTCTCCCTGGATCGAAAAGGTAGAGCGGCTGAGTGCGGTTGTAAAATTATCGAATAGAGGGAGTGTTGCAAAATGTTGGCGAGTTTCGAAACCATTGCTCTCCATCTCCTCTCTTTCTCTATCTCTCTCCCACACATACCATCTCTCTCTCTCTCTCTCTCTCTCTCTCTCTCTCTCTCTCTCTCTCTCTATCGTTCTGTCTCTCTTTCACCATCTCTCTCTCTCATCCTTCCTCTCCCTCTCACTATTTCTTCCTGGATCGATAAGGTAGAGCGGCTGAGTGCGGTTGTGAAATTATCGAGCGGCTGAGTGCGGTTGTGAAATTATCGAATAGAGGGAGTGTTGCAAAATGTGGGCGAGTTTCTAAACCATTGCTCTCCATTTCCTCTCTTTCTCTATCTCACACACCCACATACCATCTCTCTCTCTCTCTCTCTCTCTCTCTCTCTCTATCGTTCTGTCTCTCTTTCACCATCTCTCTCTCTCATCCTTCCTCTCCCTCTCACTATTTCTTCCTGGATCGATAAGGTAGAGCGGCTGAGTGCGGTTGTGAAATTATCGAATAGAGGGAGTTTTGAAAAATGATTTCTAACAGAGTTATGAGATGATTTCAGTTTTGATCTCAGCGCGCAATCTTATGGCTGTATCTCAAAAAAGAAGGCGTGCAATCGATTTGCCATTCACACATCAGTTTCTTCAAAGTGTTTCGAGAAGATAATTTTTCATTTTCCGTTAATTTTTGAGAAAAAGTTGATTTCTAACAGAGTTATGAGATGATTTCAGTTTTGATCTCAGCGCGCAATCTTATGGTTGTATCTCAAAAAGTAGGCGTGCAATCGATTTGCCATACACACATCAGTTTCTTCAAAGTGTTTCGAGAAGATAATTTTTCATTTTCCGTTAACTTTTGAGAAAAAATTGATTTCTAATAGAGTTATGAGATGATTTCAGTTTTGATCTCAGCGCGCAATCTTATGGCTGTATCTCAAAAAGTAGGCGTGCAATCGATTTGCCATTCACACATCAGTTTCTTCAAAGTGTTTCGAGAAGATAATTTTACATTTTTCGTTAATTTTTGGAGAAAAAGTTGATTTCTAACAGAGTTATGAGATGATTTCAGTTTTGATCTCAGCGCGCAATCTTATGGCTGTATCTCAAAAAGTAGGCGTGCAATCGATTTGCTTGATGAGTTGATTAGTTCTTCTGAAATCAAACCCCTTTATACCGTAGGCTATTTATAACCCCTAGTGTCAATGGTACGTCGATTCACTCTCACTGTAGCGCGCGCGATGGATTACGATATGAGAGGTGGGCTGGAAAACGTCTAATAGGCATTCGTAATGAAAGGGGAGGCGTTTTGGAGGGGTTCCAAAAGAGACTGGTTCCCAAAAGGGGCGGGATTCCAAAAGGGGCGTTTTTTAATCGATAAAAAACGGGGTCTGGTCAGACTACAACTACTAGGATAGACAATACGTGAGAAGATTTTAGAATTAGCAAAAGCTTTGTGATACTGGGGCAATGCCTGAGGCGAAGTCTAGACATCCGGGATATGTGAACGGACCAGGATAGACAATACGTGAGAAGATTTTAGAATTAGCAGAAGCTTTGTGATACAGCCTGCGGTGTTGCCCAATCAGCACCCTACAGTATCCCGAAGCCCCGCCCACGTTGCAGACGTTATATATATATGTTCGATTAGACTGGCGAATACAACTCACATTCATTTCTTGTTTTATACATAAATCTCGCAGTGTTTTTTTCTTCTCTCACGAGTATAATTTGCACTCTTCAGATGTTTGTGGCACTCAGCACCCTCAAGGACAACGAGTTCGTGATGGAGGGGATTCCAGTGTTCACCGTTTACGATGGCCAGCGAGGTAATTAAGTTTACTACTCTCTTTCTACTGCCCACTCATTACTCGTCTTCTAATGCAATAATTTCAGGCCAGCCTCGCTATCAGGGGGATTTGCTTGGAGAGCGGTCGGATGTGAAGGCGGGAACCCTCTGGTTCCGTCACAGGGGTGCGAACACCACCCTGTCTGCCTGGCTCTTGTGAGTTTATATTCCTCTCTCTCTCTCTCTCTCTCTCTCTCTCTCTCTCTCCTCTTCTCTTTCTTTACCTTGTCTATCCTCTTCTCTTGCAGCTCGACGCACCGCCATATTGTCGAGGAGAAGGAGCGCGTGATCGAGACGATGAAGGGAAGGACCAGGAGCGCGCACGCGAAATGAATAGTCAACTCGTTTGATTCTAGTGAATAAACCCACACGAGTGGAGTGTTGAAACGGGTATTCTCCCACGAGAAGAATGTATAAAACTATCCTGAGACCCCACATATCGGCTGCCCGTCCAGAATATACCAGTGGCTTATCAGAAAAAGCCTGAAATTGCACTAACAGTACATACTTTTTTTAATGATTTCTCACCTCTGGTGTCTGGTGGTACATATGCGGGGTAGTTGAAGACTTGCGTCAACACATCATTGTAAACATATCATATGGTATAGTGTCGAACATGTCGTTTATTCGAAGTGTGGTTTGTTGTTTGTCAATAAAAACAAATCGACTCAGTGGACAATTTAGCAACACGATCCCAATCTTGTGACAGAACGAAACCAAGTGAACAATCTGGTGTACTACATATGATAATGGTTCTTTTGAAAGTTTGAGAAATGAAAATAAATGGCCGTAAGTTCTAGGTTGAACGAATGTGTAAATATTATTTTGAAGTTTTACTTCAGAATCGAGCGGAAATATCAGTTCGCTAAAAATATGCTATAATGTTTTAGAAAAAGAATAAAATTAAACAATACACCTCATTTCATTTAAATCGACTCCATCATACATGCGTTCGGCACGGTCAAGTAGATCACAAATAGTGCGGAGGGTTTTGAACTGCTGGGCATTTATCACCTAACGATACAAATAATTATTTTATGGTGATTAAAATTTACCGATTTGGTGGAATCTGATTCGTTTGCATTCGAGCGCTCACCCATGGAAAAATAGTAAAGGGAATCTCACGCACACTGCATGTAATCGGAATGGAGGTCACATGAGTGTTTGGGTGGGCGGGGTTCATGTGCTCATTGTTAGTTAAACCATCAAAAGGTTCATTCAAATACTCATCAGAGTCTAATCAAATGTGTTCTTTAGGTAAAGTCTTATAACACGATCGTCATTTTTGATTGAAGCAAAATTCTCTTTCGAAAAGTACAGGAGTAAAAAGGAGTGGTTTGTTTTGATCTAATTCAACAAAAGCACATGCATATTTTTTTCTTCGCAGCTGACTAAAATTTCAAAACAAACCTGCTCTTTCAAACGATGTACTATGAAATGTTTCATAACTATGAAATGTGTGATTTTTGATCAGATATACGCATGCAAATGCATAAAAATTTAACAACAAAAAGGTCTTTTATTTTAAATTATTATAGTACATATTACAATTACATATGTTCGCTTTTTTCATCGATTAGAAAGAGCAGGTTTGTTTTGAAATTTTAGTCAGCTGCGAAGAAAAAAATATGCATGTGCTTTTGTTGAATTAGATCAAAACAAACCACTCCTTTTTACTCCTGTACTTTTCGAAAGAGAATGGATGTCCTTTTCTCAAATTTCGAAGAAATTTTGTACATTAGATAACGAAAATACATATTACAAACTCACTAGTCAGAATATCATGCTATAAAGATACAAATAACTTACAATTTACAATACTCACAATTAACAATTCACAAATACACAGACATAGTAACAGTCACTGATAACAGTCACGTCAGTAACTTGAAAATCTTCGAAAACTAGTACACTGACGTATCCAAACTAGAGAGTCTTCGAAAACGTAGTCAGAATCAGGAAACGAACAGCCTGGTCGGATCGCTCATTGACGATTGATGCGCTCTATTTCGCTTATCTAATAGCCCTCTCTCTCACTCTTTCCCCCCCCTCTCTCTTTCTCTCTCTTTCTCTATCACTCGCCCTTCTCTTTTTCTTTCCTCTCTCTATCACTCCCTAACTCTCATTATCTCTCCTTCTCCTTCTCTTTCTCTCTCTCTCTCTCTCTCCCTTTTCTATCTCTCTCTTTCTCAATCTCTTTCTCTCTCCTCTTTATCTCCCCTCTCTATCACTTTTTCTTTCTCTCTCTCGTTCTCTCTCTCAGAGCATATTGTGTTTTATTCTCCGCTTGAACACTCTCTTTTTCTACCCTCACTGTTCTCTCTAGACACAGAAAGACAATCTTCAGATTTTGAGCTAATGAACCTTCGGTCATGAATAGCCGGACTGGGTGCGTTGAACTGAACTCAGCTAGCTTTCTTATACGGTTATTTTCCTGTGTTTCTGGTATTACTGTTCGAACTGAGGAGTTGCACAGAGAACAAAACAGCGTCATCCGGCCTGCTTTCTGCAATTCGCACGTTTTCTAACCGGCAAGTCGGTAAGAGAACATGCGCTCTCTCACTCTCACACTCTCTCTCGCCGAGATCGTTCGATCAGATAACAGGCCGGCTGCCCAGTCACTCGCCAGTGGACATGAGAGAGTGCGCAGAGAGTGTGCGCTCGCAAGAGACGCCAGAGACGGCGCGCGATCGATCCGACACGAGAGTGGGTGAGCGAAGGGCGGGGCATGCGGTCGGCCAATCAGTTTTCACCGGCAAGAGGCCGAGAGACCAATAAGCGCAGAGTGCAGTGGGCGGAGCTTACGTGATGCACACCGTCGTCGCCGCCGCCGCCGCCGTCGTAAACACGTTTAGTGGCAAAGCGGGAGAGAGCGAGAGAGAGGCTGTTCTGGGCGCCGCAACCGATATTTATTCAACAAATCATACTCATAGGTCTTACAAAATGATACCCTAACACATAACACACTCTAATGAAGTATATTGTATTATGATAGCCAAATAGCGTGTGGATTGGGAGTGGCGCGCTGCGCGCGCCACAGATCATAACAAACGGGCGGCGCTGGCGCGCCGCCCCTAATAGTCTATTATGTGATCGAAAGACATTCCGAGATACATGCAATGCAGCACGAATAGACAATGGCCGCCGCAGCTAACTTCTCTCTTTGACTGGTTCTGAACAGCGTTATATTTCACAATGTGAAAATGACGCATGAAATGACAAATATATGCGTTTACAGGTTTGCGACCGAAAGAATCGAAGAAGTACGCAGTGGATCCATCTCCTCTTATTGCAAACCAATGAGTGCCTTCCGAGGTGTGAATGGAATCGTTCACAATCAGTGAAAAAGTTCGTGGAACAGTCCTAGGTAGCCTATCAGCAGGGAACACTCCCAGAAACGAGCTGTCTATGACGTTTCGGCCGAAATTATTTAGAGTTCTTGAATCCATTTTAAGATAATAGTAGTTAGACAGACAATAAACTTGTCCAAGATTAGTGCGACCTCTCTTGAAGTTTGTATGTTAATGAATGAAGACATCATTGCGCTGAACGTATTTTCTTTCTATGTTCTTTCTATGCAGCAATAAAAAAGGTGTCTACAACAGACCAAACTCGTTCTAAAAGTAGTGTGATTACCGCAGAATAATATCAATAATCAAACTGCTGCATAAAGTTGCCCTAAATCTGTCATCTTCTACACAAACAGTGTCCTGCTATATACATCAAAATAGTGCAATTGTTTGCTATGTGACATGTGTGAGTTGCGATTTAGTAGTTGAATACGGGCAAAATCCCAGATAAAAGTGGTCAAATTAGAGAATATACATGAATAGTACATGCACACATAATGTTCAAGGTGAGAGTTAGGCGCGTGTGGACGTGCCTGACATGAACCTTTCTGTAATAATGTGTCAGAAGCGTGCGATTCTAACCCTTCAATATCCTATTCTATGAGCTGATGTGCTATCAGCACACTGTTCAGCACAGTGTTCAGTGTGCTGATCCGTAATCAGCACATACTTTCTGATTCACTACTCACGGTGAAGTAGATTCCAGTCAGGCACGTTCACACGCGCCTTCCTTCCACTCATTTTCTATAATCTATATATTAATTTTGTTGACTGCATATATGTGTGAATGTATGCTTGAAAAAGTCATATTATCTCTCGCCTCTCGAACTTTTTTCTGTGTGCGAAGTGAAAAGAAGAAAGCTGACGATGAGAGACGATTAGTTGTCAGTTATGTGCCGTAACCAGAATCACTACGTTGCTCACACGTATGAGAAAGCTCTGCACTTTGATGAGTTGACAGCGATCGTTTCACATACTCTTTTTTTGTTGATTAATAGGGTACATAGTTCATATGTAACAACAGTATGCAGAACGTGAATAGCATCTTTAACAAGCAAAAATTCATTTATATAGCACTTTTTAACGTATTACTTGTATTCGATCGCACTATATTTAGTATGCGCCAGAGCGATAGTTTCTGATCTACCTAGCAGTTCGAAATACGGTGCCATAACCGTCTGTCTCTTTTGATTTGCGCGCTATTGCCGCCAACTGACTCTCCGTTTTTCGTTGGTTTACCCTACCTCGCGCAACTAATTGCGAGCATAGAACTATATCTTTACGCGAAGCCCAAACCAAACCATAAAAAATGAATACATGGTGCGAGAGGAGACTGGAACACGGGAATACCATGTCTTTCGACTGTACATAACTAGGCAACATAGGACATAGCTTATTACATGGCGTGCCATCACTCAGTAAGATACTCGGGCTTAGATCTGCACATGGAAACATGAGCTGATCTACGTTCAGCACATCATTCCGTGAGCTGATGTGATGTCAACTCAGTAATGAGCACGATATTCTATGTGCTGATCACTAATCAGCACATACATTTAGTGTGCTGATTTGTTCTTTGTACACTGTCATGGAGATTTTTCATGGAGATTTCAGATATATGCATATCATTAACTCACGAATCCTAAAACACGATTGTTGGTTATGTTTTCAGTCCCCCTCTGTGGTGAATGTGACAGAAATGGTTTGAGAGCAGGCAATCGAGGGCAGGTGAGGTCACATTTCATCCTCTATCGCCTCTAATCAGCCATCTGTTCTTATGTAAAACCGCTTTCGATCATTATTGTCTATGAACGAAATCCCCACATTCCGTATCGAAATGTGCGATCAGCGCACTTGTCAATAAATTTCTAATCAACTACCATTGCATATTTAAAAGTGGTCAGAGTGAAGTTTTAGTCAGACACGTCCACACGCGTCTTTCTGCCACTCATAGGCATGTGTTTATTTTACAAATTATGGGAATTTAACTCTACAGAATTTTATTGTGTCAAAAGCCACCACTGTTGAACACTTGTGTTATGATACATCTTTATGCATTGATCAGCACATTACCGTAATCCTCGTCTGCTCACAGAGCAATGAGCTAATTAGCAGGTGAGCAGAGCGCGACTGCGGCACGCCCTCACTCTCACTCAGACGCGGGGCCATTACATGCACACATAATCAGCTGGTAAGACGTTTAAATTGCTGTTTTCCACAAACGAATTCGTAGTCTGTCATATCCGCTGCCGTTTTGTAGCTTTATCTTCTTCTTATCTCCTTCCTCATCGTTCTCTTCAGTCCTCAGACGTTTCCGAGCTCGGAGTGTAGACGCATGGTCCGCTTGGTCCGCTTCCTTTTCAAACACTTTGTTTGAATCATCTTTGCCAGATTCCTCTGATTCACTATGAAGGATTTTGTCTTCTGGCACCTTATCATTCCGGCCGACGGATTGAAATATGGGTTGGCGCGGTGATGACATTGCGGGCGGTGGTACCGTCTTACTCTTACAGTAACAATCAAAAACCATTCCACTATTTGCATGAGCACTTTTATCCCACCAAATTTGCTGATTCAAATCTATAGAACGCGCAATATGATCAGCATAACATGCAAACTTTTGTGCTTCAGTCAATCTATTATTATACAACGCGTTGCCTCTTGTTGAGACATCGCTGGCAATTGAGCTATAGTTGTGACATGGACATTTATTCATTTTTTAACAACCGCACAAGAAAATGACAAAAGTTATAATGATCGGCTCAATTGCAGTGACTATATCGGTTCTCGTACTGCCATGACTGCGGCCTCTGCGAGAGGTTTGACAAGCATCTTTCCATCCGTCAAAAGAGCCTCTCTCGCTTTTTCACATTGGCGTATCTGAGAAAGAACAACTAGTGTTTCCATATGTCTCTTGAATATCTTCTTCCTCACGGCATCCACCTTTAGTCGATTATGAATGAGGTTATAAACAAGTTCAATGAAAATTCCAATCTCTCCATTAGAAGCGGTTTTGATCAAAGAACCATTCTTCTGCACGCGGCGAAGAAAATTGATGTGTCGAATAATGCGACCACTCATGATGGGTGTGAATGGACGAATGACGTAATTACGCTACTCTATCATTATACTTACAGGGAATCAGAGACTGGTGGAGGAGGAGCGAAAGGGAGTTTGTGAGTGATAACATACCGTATAACCTCGAAATAGGAACGGGCGAAAACAAATAACAATAAATTGGTCCCTCGAATTAGAAGATTTTTTCAGTCACATTTCATCACACTCTCTTTTCGTTTTCATCAGCCCTTCATAATTTTAACATGTTTCTTAACTCGTACTTGGTGGGCAGTAGATGATCAGCACACGTGGCACGCAGTGGGTGTATGCTCATCAACGCGCATGACTAGATACAGCAAGGTGGTTGGGCGGCGCAGCGGCGCGACATGCTATCGATTTCATAGTGTCATTACTTGAAACAGTAAAAAGAACTATGACAATTAACCGAACTATTGGTTGGTCCCTCAAATTATTTATTGGTTGGTCCCTCGAATTATCATTTCATCACACTCTGATTTCGTTAGCGTGTTTCGCAACACGTACTTGTTGAGCGTGTGGTGGTAGATGATCAGGTGGTGGTAGCGGCGGCTGCGGCGGCGCGTCGCGGCAAGCTATCGATTGAATTATCGATCCGCGGCGGGTCGTATCGATTGAAATTATCGATCCACGCTGGCTCGTATTGATTTTCGGTTGCCATAGCAAAATCATATTTAGTTGCCATGGCAACTAAATATGATTTTTCGCCCGAATAATCGTATTTGGTTGCCATGGCAACTAAATATGAATTTTCGCCCGAATAATCGTGAAGATACTACTGACAGCAACCGATGCTATTCTAACAAGACATGTTGGCTCAGCATGGCGGATCGAGTTTCTCTATTTTTTTTAATGTTGCTATATTTTCCATAGTATCGTATCTCGTATGCCAAATTTTGAGTAAATTACAGTATTGATTTGAGTAGCAGAAACCAAGCCATAGTCATGTGTAGAATTATTAGATGTGTGAAACGTATCCAACGTAAAACAGCAATACTTAGTTATTTCTTTTCGCAATAAATCTATAGTATAATTAATTGACAGTACAGTAACCTAAGTTCCTTTTTCACAATTCCAGCAAGTTTCCACCCAAAACTCTCACAAGCAATCAGAAAAACAGCCTATG